>PVJD01010917.1:0-50015 GCA_004026545.1 Mormoops blainvillei
TACGTGAGGAAACAGTTGGCTAACTATTGAGAATCCCGAATACTTTTCTAAGGGTATTTATTTAGAATTTTAATGGACTTTTGAGTGTGTTTCTGAGAGCATCTGCAGAAATATCCTCAGGCTTTTCTTCTTTTTAAAAAGATTTATGTATTTATTTTTAGGGGGTGGAGGGGAGGAGAAAGAGAGGGAGAGAAACATCGATGAGATGTATCCAACAGCTGCCTTTCACACTCCCCCAACTGGGGACCTGGCCCACAACCCAGGCATGTACCCCAAATGGTATTCTAAGCAGTGACTTTTATGTTCACCGGTCAGTGTTCGATCCACTGAGACACACCAGCCAGGGTAAACTTTTCTGAATTAGTGTTTAGCTGATTTTTCTTTCTTCACTCTAAAACTTAGCATTGTTGGCTCATTCCTAGAGTTTCTTTTTATCCTCTCAGCCCGATGAACTGTTAATTTCAGCAGCGTTGCATGATTTTCTGCTCAACTGAGTTGGTTCGACCAATTGAAATTCATTCAAGAAGTTTTACAGACAGCAAAAGTTTTCAAGGGGTTCCTTTCACAGTCACCTATGACATTGAGAATTACTTTGTGATGTATATACCCACTTGTTCCTAAGTTCTGTTTGTTTTCCATCATACAGAGCTCCTGTATGATGCCACCACATAGAATCACAGAGGGCTTCATTTCATGGTCTCTCCAGCTGTATCACCTATTTATTTATAAATTAGATGGAAACCTAGGGACATTTTGTCCTCAGCTGGCCTAGATTTATATGACATATGAGCTATAGCTAAATCTAAAACTGTAAATTAACTGATAATGAGCAGAAAAGATCTTTCTGGTGTAGCATCTTCAAGGATGGAGGAATGTCCGTGCAACTTGGCAACAAATGTGTTAAAATCAATCAGACAGGATTAAGGGTCTCTTGGTCAGCAATATCTGCCAACAAGAATCTTTCCTTTGTCTCAGCATGCCACCAGCTGGCAGATGGGGCTCACAATTTGCGTTTAAATATCTTGGCTTGGTCTCAGGTTTTGGTGATTAAAATGAAAAGAGGCATATGAAGATTTATCCAGTCTGCAACACCCTAAACAAATAATAATTTTTGCAGGGTGATCTTTGCTATTGCTGTATGTGAGGTTAAATTAGCCATTCTAATAAAGTTCCTTTCTTCTGAGAACAAGCAATTCACTTAAACACAGTTTATCTATTTCAAACTTTGGTCTTTTGCATTTTCGCATCAACATTTTCCCATTCTCTCCATCCATTCCTCAACCTCTGGGGTGATAGAGAAGGGAACATAAATTATGGTCAGGGTCCCACATTTTGTTCTGTTAGCATCTCAATAGTTTAGCCAGTATGCCCATGATGAGTAGGAGAAAATCAGAATTCTGAGTTTTGGGAGTGCAGCAAATGCTGTGGGTATGTTGCCCATACTTCCTTAGCCTACCCCTGAGGTGGTCTGTAGACAGTTCTCTCACACACTGAGCTTCCTTCATCATGCATGTGGCAGACCACAAGTGCCAGGGAGTTAACATCCCAGGAGTGACTTCAATCAATGAGGGATAAGAGTTAGTGAAAAAACATTCCCATGTCCTGGCCTTTCAGAGGAACAATTATCCACAGACTCTCAGAGGGTCCTGGAGGAACTAAGTCCAAGGTGCCACTGTGGTAACATGCTCGCTAATGCATATTAGCTTCCTTCCCATCTGACATTTATCACTTTCATACAGGGTTTTCTGGGATCACTCCCAAACAAACCACCTGAATTCAAATTCTATCTCAGGCTCCATTTGGGGGGAACCTAAACTAAGGCAGCCCATACCATGGGCCAAAACTGCCAAGGGCATGCCCAAGAAGCAGTGTGCAAGAAAGGTAGCCTTGTCTACAGCATCCACTTGGGTGCTTGGGGCTGGTTACCATGACCTTCCACATTTTGATTTGGTTCTTGTGCCTTGTTGACAACTACCACAGCCAGAGCAGGACAGTCTCTGACAGTATTCCTGAGTACAGCAAAAGCTGAGAGCCAGGCTTGCCTGGCTCTGTCCACCAACCCTGAGCCAAGACATGGGGCTGGGGCACCATATAAAGGGGAGTATTTTGCTGATTGGTGTATCCAGATGGGGTACCAGTCATTTCTCCATAAAGGTAGTTTTTGTAATTTGCCCAAAGGTTCTTTAATTTTAGTTGTCTTGGCCAGTGGAGGAATGCCATTTGGGTTGCCAACTGTGGCTTCTTCTCTGGTTCCTGTTTTCTTGAGGAAATCTCTATATGCTTTCTCAGGGCAAGGTCTACCTGAGGCCCTTTTCATGGAGGACTTTACCTTCCAGAGATCACAACCTCCTTAGAAGCTTGTTGACCAAAAGAGTCATAAAAAAGCTTTGTAGGACTAAAGTTAACTCTCACCATCCAAACATAAAAACAGTTGCAATACTGAGTAGGAGTTTGTTTGATTTTGTTTGAATTGATTTGTATAACAAAATTTATGTTATATAAATTTTTATATATGTTTTTTATATGTTTTATATGTTTTTGAAAACAACTCCTATAAACTATTGTGCAATTTCTACTAAAACTAAACATATGTATACTAGCAATTTCACTCTTAGCCATAGATTCAAGAGCAATGATTAGATATGTCTACAAAAAAACAGAAACAAAAAAACCCCCCACATAAATTAAGCTTCACACATCTCCACTTCAAAACTTCCTACAAAACAACGGGTATCAAGACAGTGTGGTGCTGTC
Organism: Mormoops blainvillei; assembly: GCA_004026545.1. Taxonomy (NCBI): domain Eukaryota; kingdom Metazoa; phylum Chordata; class Mammalia; order Chiroptera; family Mormoopidae; genus Mormoops; species Mormoops blainvillei. The sequence continues at coordinate 2,755 of PVJD01010917.1, forward strand.
AAGGACTCATCTATAGTTCAATGGAATAGAATTGATAGTCCAGATATAAAGTTATATGTCTATGCTCAACTGATTTTCAGCAAGGGTGCCAATACTATCCAATAGGGAAAGTATAGTCTTTTCAACCAATAGCATACGGGCAACTGGATAATTATTCAAAGATGGAGGTGAGACTTTAAACTCATACCATATACAAGAATTAACTCAAAATGGGTCAAAGCCATAACTGTAAGAGCTAAAACTATAAAAGTCTTAGAAGAAAACATAAGGGTAAATCTATATGACCTTAGATTTTGCTGTAGATTCTTAGATATAACACCAAGGAACAAACATCAAAAGAAAAAGTAGGTAAATTGGGCTTCATCAAAATTAAAAACTTTTGTTCCTCAAAGGACGTTATCAAGAAAATGAAAAGACACCTCACAGAATGAGAGAAAATAATTGCAAATGGCATATGTGATAAGTGACTTATATCTAGAACATTAAAAACTCATATAATTCAACTGTTAATAAAATTAAACAATTCAATTAAAAAAATAAGAATGCCCAATAAGCACATGAAAAGATGCTTGATAACAAAACCATAGTGAGCTACCACTTTACACCCTCCAGGTGAACTATAATAAAAAAAGACAAACAAGAACAATTATTGGTGAGGATGTGAATCTACTTTGGAAAACAGTCTGGTAGATCCTGACTAAATATACGAGAGTAGAGAAATGAAACCATATGTCCACATATGAAAAACTTATATATGAATGTTCATAGCAGCGTTATTCATAATAGCAAAAATATGTAAACAACCTAAAAATCTATCAACTCATGAATGGTTTAATAAGATGTGGTACATCCATATAATGGAATATTATTTGGTCAAAAAGGAATGAAGTATTGATATATGCCACAACGTGGAGGAACCTTGAAAATGTTAGGCTAAGTAACAGAAGTCAGTCACCAAAAACCACATATATAATTCCATTTATATAAAATGTCCAGAAGAGGCAAAACCATAGAGACAAGTAGCTTAGCAGTTGCTCAGGGCTGAGGGTGGGGTTGAGGGAGGAATAGGAGCATGATTGCTAAACAGTATAAGATTTCTTTTAGAGGTGATGAAAATGTTCTAAAATGGACTGTGGTGATGGTTGTACATACCTATGAATATACTCAAAACCATTGAATTTGTATACTTTAAATGGATGAATTGTGAGATGTATGAACTATAATATAATCTCAAAAAATCTGCTTAAAAAGATATGCATAGCTGCTTTATTTGCAATGGCCTCAAATGGGAAACAAACCAATGGCTCATCAGTAGTAGAGCAGATACATAAATTGTGCCACATCATTCAGTGGAATACTACTTATCAGTAAGAATGAATGTTACATGCCACAGCACAGACAGATCTCCTAGGAATAATGTTGGGAGAAGAAAGCCACACAGAGAGTGCATGTATTCTATGAATCCATGTACATGAATATACTGATGCACCATCCAGATCCTTTGAACTTTTAGGACTGAAGTACTCATTACCCCAAGGGCTGGGAGTGTTCAAAGCTTATAGCTGAGCCTCTCCCTCCTCTGCTGTTGCCCTGGCTAAAGAAAGTCACCTTGCCCAATATCACAACATATTTTTGGAAGTAGTCCAACATCCCACCATTGGTCAATGTGGGGTGTAAAGTCTGCCCCCTGGCTCCAACACAGAGCCACAGTGCAGGACCATCCCCACTCCAGAGGTTCCTGTGAAATTGCTTGAGAGCTTGTGAATGCATCCCAGTCCAGCTTCTCCCCACTTCTTTCACCCTCACAGGTACCAAGACCAAAAATTCTTCCTAAAAATCTTCCTGAGTAAAAATCTCCATCTCAGCCTCTGCCTCCTGGGGAAATTGACATAACAATGAAGTTTAAGTTCAAACAAAACTAACTGATGATGATAGCATTCAGAACAGTAATTATGTTGGGATTGGGGAGGGGAGGGGATGTGCTGTTATTTTCTGGGTAGGGGCATGAGCAAAAGTTGTGGGATCTGAAAATATTCTCTATTCTGATCTAGATGGTGCTTACACAGATGTATATTTATGTAAAAAAAAGTCAGTGAGCTTATACCTCACACTGATGCACTTTATTAACTTCATGGAATGTTTGTTACATAACTCTCTCTAGTGTTTGAGACCTGTGGAAATGATTCCGCCCTTGTTCTTTGACACACAGAAATAAGCTAATGGATCCAGATACCATTCTCCTTCTTTTCCCCTAGGGGAACCTCACAGTCTGGTGTGTCCCTCATCTGCTCTGAGCTGCAATAGTAGCTGACGTCCTCTACACCCCTAGGACTGGGCGGGCTATTGCACTGTGCTCGCACTGCAGAAGGGCCTCTGAGTCCCAAGTCTGTGAGCCCCGCCCCAGGTCTAATGTGCTCATCTGTGAAATAAGGGAGCCAAATATGATGACTTCTTTCTTTGATATAGCTTCACTGTTCTTTTTGCAAAAACATTACATATTTGTTGCAAAAAACCCTTAAAAAGTATAGGAAACATAAAGAAGAGAATAAAGAATCTTGCCTCCCAGGGATGATGGCCATCAACAGTTTGGTAAATATCCTTCCTGACACTTTTCTATGTGGATTTCATACTCTCTGTGCCCTCCTTAAAGCCCTTTGCCCACCTTTGAAGTCAAGTTGTCGACACAGACACCAACTGTGCCAGTATAAGCTCAGCTCATAATTCTCTGTGAGGTAGCTTCCCTTTTGGCAGAGGGCAATTCTCCAGAGTAGGAAGCAGCTGAAAGCTTTAGTTCCCACCACTGGGGGATGGCATGTGGCCTGGTAAAGCAGAACTGGGATGGGCACCGGCAGCATGTATATGATGTATAGAATTATACATACATAGAATATTACCTTACTGAGGTATGTGCTCATGTTTAGAATAGTATTTCATTGAGAATTATAGTACAATTCTCTTTATGATATATACAGATTATCAGTTTCAACCCATGCCTTTGCTATATACTCAGTGGGGCTGCCCAGCCCATTACATTTCTAAAACTCTAATGAAGGCATATTAAATAAATTTCAATTAAGTGACAGCAAAATCAGGACTTAAGACATAATGCACTATTAGTCACGTCACAGTGACAGAAAGTTCTTACTGAGACACAGTCTTTCAAGTTTTTAAATAAAGGAAAACAAAAGGATACTTACCAAAAGGGTAAAACCTTTTCTTTATGCCACAGTAAAAAATTGCTGCAATAATATAGAAAGAATTAATATGACAAGTTAAAATGCCTTACTTTATTAGCAGCAGTATTGGAAATGCATAGCAAATGATGCTGGAAATTTATGTCCATTAAGGAGCATTGGAGAGGAGTGCTACCCTCTAGAGGGCACACTGGTGGGCATCAACATAGTTGCCACACCAGTCCTCCGGAAAGCCCACAGGGTTTCTGATAACCTGGTACCACAGCTCTTTTGGGACCTCTGGGGAATACCTTTACTTTGCTGTTTCACCTCTGGGCATCCCTGGGGTCACTACTGCTCTCCTCTGAGCAACCTACCTCCCCTACCTTGACTTCTCTCCAGCACATGCAACAGAGCTCACCTGCATCTTTGTGAGTGGGTTGGAGGTGTGAATTGTCACTCCATCTGTTCTTAGTTCTCCTGGTTGAGGAGTTTCAGCTGCTGAGAGAAACAACTTTGTTGCCTACCTCATGTGTTGCTTATGAGACTTCAACAAGCTGATACATTCAGGGCTTCCAGAATGGTGCCTAGCTTGTTGAAGGGTCTTAATAAATGTTTACTATTGTTGGCATAAGGTCACCTAACCACTATGCTTTCCTGTCTCTCACTAAGTTTCATGATAAAGATGGGGGGTTTTTCACTTGTTTAAGTCTCTACTGAATTAAAAGTGCTTGGTTTGATAAGGGTAACCATGGTGAGTGCTGGACCCAGTCCATCCTGGTGCTGATACAGCCAGGTAATAGGAGACAGATGGGACACAGGCAAGCTTGAGGCAAGCAGTGTGGATTTTAGAGCTGGATAGAAATCAGTTGGAATTCTAGGTAACTCACCATCAGTAAAATGGGAAAGCAATACTGTATCATGGGGACTAAATGAAATAGAGCCTGGTGGTTGAGAGTGTAATAGATTCTAGGGCCAGGTTGCCTGGCTATAGTTCTACCACTTACCAGTTGTATAACTGTAGGAGAACTACTTAACCTCTTTGTGACTCACTATTTTCCACCTATAAACTGGGATAATAGCAACATTTACCTTGTAGTAGATTTAATGAGTTAACATTCATGCTAAGCATTTATCTATGGTAAGCACTTACTTAAGCATAAAGCTCTTTATAAGTATTATATAACTACTATATTGCCATTAATGTGAGGATTAATTGTTAATATAAAAATGAAGATGATTAGTGAGGAGACATTTTTAAAAAAGATTTTCTTTATCTATTTTTAGACAGAGGGGAAGGGAGGGAGAAAGAAGGAGAGATACATCATGTGATTACCTCTCACACAGCCCCCCACCAGGGACCTGGCCCTCAAACCAGGCATGTGCCCTGACTGGGAATCAAACCAGCGACCCTTTAGTTCACAGGCCAGCACTCAATCCACTGAGCCACAACAACCAGGGTAGGAGACATATTTTAATTTTTTATAATTTTGTATAATATAAAATATTAGTTGTTTTATTTGCTCAAAATTTGAAATAATGCAAGTATCCATGAAATAAAAATGAATCCAGAATTGTGTAATTTAAAAGCTGACAGGTAGAGGGAATTGCACACTAGTTTATTCTGTTGCCATAAAGTTGTTAATCAGAAATATTCACCTCCTTCTTTGCGATAAATGCTGAATTATGCAGACTTTGCATTAAGCAGTTTCTTCAGGAACAATTCCTTGCATATAACAAGGCCCTCAAAGGCTTCCTGTCCTGGGGGAAGCACTTGATGGATGGCAGTTACTACGAGGGTGTAGGCTTCAGTCAGGTACCAAGTAAATTACTTGAGTTCTCATGAGCTTGGTTGTGCCTGAATCATCTACCTGGTGATGGGGTCACCCTAGGAAGAGAAGGGTGGGAGACACCACTATCTGCATATTATTGCTCATCATTGAAGTTCTTTCTCTCCAAGCCTCCCACCTGCTTCAATTGCTGTGCATTCTTACTATGTTTTTGCTGTGAGTATGGATTGCTTCTCTGACTGCCTTATCTCTTGTACTTGTTATCTTCTAATAGCATTGGGCATACAGTTAATATGCAATACATTCTTATTGATAAATATTTTTAAAAATTTGGGTCAAGAGCCCTGACTGGTATGGCTCAGTTGGTTGGGCGTCATCCTGCAAAGCGAAGGGTGGCCAGTTTGCTTCCCAGTCAGAGTACATGCCTGGGTTGCAGGTTTGGTTGAGGCATGTATGAGAGCAACCAGGTGATGTTTCTCTCTCACATCAATGTTTCTCTCCCTTTCTTTCTTCCTCTCTTCCCCTCTCTCTAAAACTAAATAAATAAAATATTTTTAAAAATTTGGAGCAAGAAAGGGGAAAGCTATATTTGCCAAAATTACCCATTCAAGACATTATTTGTAAGTTTGTGTGGATATTCACAGGTATATCTTCTGGGTGCTTAATAAAAGGCACAAATGAAGACAATCTATTTCCCTTCATAATCTAGTCTCAGGTGGGGCACAGCCATGGGCTCAATTTTCGGCAGCTCCTCAGATGCTTCATGTGATCTGAAGCAGTAGTCAAAGAACTGTGGTCACAGTTGATACCATTCTCCATTATCCTTCAGCCTGGTCCCCATGATCTTCATCTCGGTTCCCTTGGAAGCTGATCCTGAGATGAGGATTTGTGGACAATGTCTGGGCATGTTGCCAGGAAGCATAGGAAGTGGGCGGGAGTTAGCAAGGCAGGAGGGAGAAGGCAGTCCAAAGAGTATGTTATCAAGCCTGCTACCACCGCGAAGACCTGGGGATATTATATGGGTATAACATGCATAGGAATTTATCCATCTATGGGGCACAGAGTTGGGCTATTTATCCAGAAACTTCCATTTTCCATTAATTATGTCCTTCCCTGGAGGAAATAACTCCCTGGTACGTCTCATTTGTCTCTCACTGGCCACGTGGGCTGTAGCCAGGAAAGCCCCAGGCAGAGAGTGACAGTGGCTTTCAGTAAGAAGTCAACAGCTGGTATGGAAACAACGAAGCCAAGGGAGTGGAGACAGAGCACCAGTGGTGTCTGCTTTGTCTGTTATTGAAAATAGTGTATATAGAAACATTCTCTCATATTCTTAGGATGTGGTGTTCTAGTTGTATTGCTGTGTACTTTCATGTCAAAACTTACTGGTTTAATCTCCAACCATCATTTTATTACTACGCATGGTTTATTATTACTCATGGGTCAGGAATTCAGGATGTCTTCACCATCAGTGGGTGGCTGGAGCTGAAAGAGCAGATGGATGACTGGAGCAGCTAGAGGTGGCCAGGAATCTCTTTGTTGTCTTCATATGGTCTGTCTGCATGGGCTTCTGGGCTTCCTCACAACATGATGGCTTCTAGGCCATTGGGCTACTAACCTGGTGATTGAAGTTTACCAGAGCAGGTGTGGAAACTGAGTTTCTTTTTATTACCTCTCCTTGGAAGTCACTTCTGTTGGTCTCTGTTGGTTACAGGCTAATCACAAGCCAGACCACGTACAAGAGCAAATGAATTAGACCACTTCTCGATGGGGGAGTGGCAAGGATCTAGAAGAGCATGTGGGACAGCTGATAGTGAAGTGGCCCTTTGGAAAATAAAACCTGCTACATGTGTGCATTTATATTAGTAAATGCTGCCATCTTTCAATACCTAGGAAATAAATAGTACCCACAGAACAGCAAATGAGCATGGATCATCAGCACAAATGCATTCACTAATAAAATATACAGAATGTCCAAGTTTGGAAACTGTCTGAGGCTATTTACCCACACCCTCTGGCCTCAGCTGTCAGTGGAGCTGTTATATTTCTCAGCCAACTGGAGTGTGTGTGTGCACGTGTGTGTGTGTACACACACAGGCATTCTTAGATGAGACAGCATTGGCTAATGATTATCAGCAACTGCGGAAATGAGAGAAATCAGTGACACAATAAAAACTCTAATTGCTTGGCAATAGTATTTAGGCCTCATTAAGCAGATTTGTAATAGCTTCAAGAGAAATAAACTCCTGTGTCATTAGATAACAAGGCAAGAAATAGGTTATTTCCTTTTTGAAAGGTATGAATGCTTCCAACTGCCTGATATATTTGCCCAGCAGATTATTTTCTGTCATCTCAGTTAATTGAATTTTATCCCTTCCTCTTAAAATGTTTTCCTTCAAGTAAGGTTACAAAGTTCAGAAAAGTCATATTTTAAATCACCTCCATAGAAGGCAGAAATCAACCGTACCTAGACAAAGTACTCCAGGAGGACATAAACCTTTAGAAGTTCACCCTTTTGCTATACAATTGGGTGACTTGGCATTCAAATAATATTTTGTGGAATACATCTTTGCAATATAACACCCAATTTGGATTTTAAAAGAAAACTAAAAATTATTTATAGTTTCATCTATATTCTTTCTATAGGAATCCATCAAAGCTTTCATTGTTGAAAAGATTTTATTTTAGTTAAAAGGGACAAAAATTGCCCTGACTGGTGTGGCTCAGTGGGTTGGGAATTGTGCCACAAACCAAAAGGTTGCCAGTTTGAGTCCCAGTAAGGGCACATGCCTGGGGTGTTGGCCACATCTCTGGTTGGGGGCATGTGAGAGGCAACTGATTGATGTTTTTCTCTCCCTCTCTCTCCCTCTCTTCTTCTCTAAGAATAAATGAAATCTTAAAGAAATAAAATAAAAGGACAAAAATCAGAACTCAAGTTTGGTTCCAATAAACATTTGGCTTGCATTATGGCTATGGCATATTTCAAGACCACCCTCTCATTTTTTTTTGGTAAACTCTTCTGTCTCTCCAGATTATGCATATGCCCTGCCCCCCGACACACACACCCTTGACACTATATGGTCAGGCATAATGTGGTACATAAATAAGCTCATCTTTTCCTTTTACATGCCAAAACGTGGACCAAAAAAATATTCATGCCTCATGCCTGGATTTCCAAGGTTTAAATGTTGTGAACCGTGAGAAGAAAATACCTGCTAAGAAGGGCTACCAATGGCTAACTGGCCTCAAATTTAAAAAAAAACATAGTCTGACCCTGGCCAAATAGCTCAGTTGTTTAGGGCATTGTCTTGATATGCCAAGGCTGTGGGTTTAATCCTTGGTCTGGGTATGTACAAGAATCAACCAATGAATGCATCAGTAAGTGGAACAACAAATTGATATTTCTCTCCTTGTCTTCTCTTATTAATAAAAAGTAAATAAAAAACAGAGCCTAGCAGCCATTTCTACACAGGGACCTCCTGTACAAACTGTACTTTAGGGAGAAGTCTGCACTGAACTATCTGCCTCTGCACTGAACTGCCTGCCTGCACTGTGTTTCTGCCATCTGAGCAAGACCTTATACAGAAGTTCCTAGAATCCCCATCCCATCTGAGCCCCAACAGCTTCTTCACTGACCAATCAGAGCAGCTCCATTTTGATCAATCAGGATCAATCAAACTGTGAGGATTTAAGCCCTCATTTGCATGAGGATGGATCAATCAGGGACCATGTGTATGTAAGTCAACTTCCCTTTGGATCTGAGAGTATGTTCCTTTTCTACCAAAGACTGAAGACCACTCCCCTGGCTGGAGCTGAAATACTGAAGATGTCCACAGGGATGCTCCCCTAAGAGCTGCCAAATATCAGTTGCTGTTTTCAGAGCTGTGCTATATCCACAGCTGTGCTGTATTACAGTTGAACTGTTTGCACTGAATAAAAATTTCCTTCTTCCCTGACGCTCGATTTGGGGATTCCTGTTGGTATTGAACTGATCCCAACAACCAGCCTTTGGTTGACAATGTTCTTAACCATAAGTTTTATCACTTTCATTCTTTCACTACTGACTTTTAAATCCACACTCTCTTAGGCAATAGAAAAATGGGTATTTAAGAGTCTTTGTATTCCTTGAGTATGTCCTCTAGTGTGTTTTACTCAAATCTCCTTTACTCCAGCTTCTCAGAAGGTTGGGACTGTGAATAAGAGAAGCAGGCAGAAGTCGGCACCTTAGGAATTCTCCAGCATACTTTACTCTTTGATGCCAAATAATGTCTCATGGTGTTGGGAGTATTTAATTTTCTCCATTTCTCATGGTGAAAACCTGGAAAGGTCTAGGAAAAGAAGAATATTCTATCATCAGCTGTTGTAATTGCAGGCCCTTGGTCAAATCAATCTTTTTAGCATGATGCCTCTATGAGAAGAAGTGATTATCAAATTTGAAGCCAAGAATATCTTTGTATAGACCTATATAGTGGAACAGTGTCAGTGGGCACCCGCATTCCCATCCTCTGACTCTCACTTCTGTACATGGCAGTGCCCAAGTCAGGCAGAGAGCCTACTCCGCTCAGGCAAAGAACAGGCCAAAAGTGTCCAGACATTAATGCTGTGGGAGGTACCCTCAACCACTGACAGACAGGAGTTGGTGGTTATGGAGCCCCGCTTTCTTAGCTCTGGGTGAGACAATTTAAAGCACGTTCAATAGAGTCATCCATATGTCCCCAGTGGCATGGAGCACCAGGCCAACAGTGTTAACATGCGCATGGGTGCGCCTCAGATTGGCTTCCTTCTCTTCCCTATCTCACTTCCCCATTCCCCCACCATCTTCCCAGGAATCACCTTCCAAATAACCTACTTGCACCCAAATTCTTGTCTCAGGGTCTCTTTTGGGAGAGCCCAGCCTGATTCCATCTCTGAGAACTGTGAAGTCTAATATTTGACGCTTTTATTGAACAAAGATGAGGCCAGTCTACATGGCATAAATCAGGGTTGGCTATGTAATTCCTGATCTCTCATTGCCATTGTGCGCTCATCCCATCTGGCTCTTCTGTATGCAATGAGTTCATATTCTGAGTTAGACAACACTGTGCTTATTGCTAGGTTCACCCATGTAATTGGCTAACCTAGCACCTTACTTGTTCTCTCTAGTCCCAGTTTCCTCACCTGGAACTAGAGATCAAACTAGTTCTTTCATCAGGGTAATGTTGTAAGGAAAGAATGAGAAACTGTTTGTGAAAAGCTTAGTATAGTGCCTATCACACAGAAAGTGCTTAATAAATGTTAACTATCATTACTATTCTAATATTGTTATTGTTATTAATATACCTGACTTACTTCCTAGAATGCATTTCTTCACATAATTTATAACTTTGCCATCTATTTTTTTTTTTGGCTTAGTCTTAAGGTAGACATGCCATAAAGAACTTAAATTAGCAATAAATTTTAGGTAGAATATTTTCGTGGCATAAAATACCTGAATTCTGGAGCTTGGCACTTGCAGATCCTAAATTGTATAGTGAAAAGACCCTATCACTTAAAATGAGAAAGTTTTATCCAGTAATTGCTCTAGATTTTCTCTGCATAGTTGCAATTTCATCTTCTCAAAGATTTCTAATTATGTTTACAATTTGAAAATATTACCTTAAAAATACTTTTTGTATTACAAGTTCTCTCTTTTCTATCTCCAAATTACACTCTCATCTAACACTTTTCCCTGAGGGCAACTGTGCCACAAAGTGACAAGGTGATGATGTCTTTGGGTGGAGAATTTACTATGTTGATTTTACTGTTACTAAGGTGGGACAATATAAAAAAAAAGAAGAATTATTTTGGGGACCCTTTTTTTGTCCTCCCTTAGCTTTACTTTTCTAAGCTTTCCTGTGTATCTTCCTTAGAAACTTCTTTCTCAATCTTTTCCTCCTTTCCTGCCCCATGAAGTGAATAGCCTGGTCCCTTAACATAGGTTTCAATATATAAGATAGCTTCAATATAGAAGCTTCTATTAGTGAGAATTCTTGTTTAACAAGTGATTTCTAGCCTCCCACAAGAAAGGAGGCTCTGGTGATCACATTTCACAGCAAAGTGTGCAAGACTGGTTGGAGTGTTTCTGTTCCCTTCTGTGTTCACATAAAGTAGATAGCAATTAATTGTGCAGTGGGATAAGTCTTCACCTGAAGTCTCCGTTTATGTGTGTCCTTCACTGCCACTTCACCCTTTCAGGTGCTTAATCTCTTCCTTACTATTTATTCCATTTTGGCCCCCTCTCTGCCATCAAAATTCAGGAAGAATATGCAATAATTCAAACTTTAATGTTGTTAAGTGGAATTATGGTGTTTGAGTGTCATTAGGAAGGCATAGGGGCCAGGAGAGCAGGCATTCCTGAATTTCACTCTGGACTGCAGTGATTTTCCCTTCAGTGATGCCATTAGAGAAAGAGACAGGGACAACAGCCAAGGAAAGTGACTGAAGCGTCAATGTGCAAAGCACAGAGCTCTGGTATGCTGCATTAAGAAGAGAAGACTAGAATGCAATGTGGCCAATCCTCCTTGCACATGTGAAAAAGCCTTTGCCTTCTTTTCCATGTTGGTTATATGGAGAGAGGAGAGAGGGAGAAGAGAAGAGACAAGAAGAAAGAGAGGAGCGAGGAGAAAAGAGAGAGGGAGAGCATCACTAGCAAGATGAAGCAAGAGAATCAGGCATTCTTCTCACACATAAAGGTGTCTTGGGCCAGCATCTGCTATTGACCTTCTGGCTGGAAGGACAAGAACGCCACACAAACAAACATGCCCCATCAGTGTCTTAGAAACTAACAAATTTTAGCGGGGTTTCTTCATTGGGGGAGGGGGTGGTAAAAAGCCAGGAGGGAGTGGGGTAAGCAATCCCCATCTCTAGAGATCTAAATGTTTATCAGTTCATCGATTTCCTTTCCCAAGATTATTTGTATTTTTAAGTCTCTATTAAAGGAATTTCAGGCACCAATGAGGAAGTGGAGAGGAGGATTTTGGACCCATTGATTCAGACTTCTACTCTGCCTTAGAGATGTAACCCCAACTTGAGTAAAAAAAGGCCCACTTAGTGACTTACAAAGCTGGACCTGAAGAGATCTGTGTCAGCCTGAAAGTGTCTGGGAGGATGGACAGATTAGCTCCTCTTATCTCAGCACTAAACTGAAGGTCAATACCTTGGATTCTCTTGTAGTAAGCGGGTGTCTAGAGAGTATAGATTTTCTGCTATGTATGCTTGACTCGCACTTATTGTTGGCCCATATCAGGCTAATTTCAAACCCATCAAAACATATTGTAGAGAAGCGAGACTTTAACAAACCCTGCGCATGTTTCTGGAATTTAGGGCTGTTGGGCAGCATCCTTTCTCCTCCCTCATCCCTCCTCCCTTTCCCCTTGCTTTCTGGATGACAACAGAACCTGAGTGATAGCAGCATAGCAAATGTGCCATATGACAAGTCACACTTACAGTTTTGTACTTATCCATTGCAATAGCTGTTCTGAAAAATAATGGGTGCTGGGTGAGCTGCCTCTGCCCTGGGGATTTGCCATATGAAGAGAGTACATTTAAAGCATGTTTATATATACAAAACTAGTGTGTTGCCTAATTTTAGGTGTCATCTTGATTGGGCCATAGGGTCCCAGATATCTGGTAAAAAAAAAAATTTATTCTGAGTGTTTCTATGTAGATGGCTTTGGATTAGATTAACATGTAAATCAGTAGTTTGATTAAAGCAGATTGCCCTCCCCAATGTGAGTGGGTCTCATTCAATCTGTTGAAGGCTTGACTAGAACAAAAAGCCTTGAGTAAGAGAATTCTTTCTACCTATTGGGCTTTGAATTGGGACATTGGCTTTCCCCTCCTTTGGTTTGGAGCTGAAGCATTAGCTCTTCCTGAGTTGTGAGACTGCTGGTCTTTGGAATGGAACTACAACATCAATTCTCCTGGTTATCAGACTATTGGATTCAAACTGGAACTCTACCATAAACTCTCATAGGTCCCAGCTTACCCACTCACCGTATATATCTTGATACTTACCAGCATCATAATCATGTATGCCAATTCCTCATAATAAATCTCTTTGCATATACTTGAACACACAGTCTGTTGGTTCTGTTTCTCTGGAGAACCTTGACTAATATAACCAGAAACTCAAAATATACATTGCATACTAGCTCTTTCAGTGTTTTCCTTTGGCTGTTTTGAGTTCATTCATTTATTCATTTTCTTTCATTCAACTTCTATTCACTTGAAAAATTTAACAATTACACATTAAGAATTTGGCAGACATTCTGCTCGATGCTGGATGTACAATAGTTAACAAGACAGAATCTCTGCTTTGAAAGAATTTAGATTTTATCTGTATTAATTAGCAATTGTCACACATGCTGTATTGCTCACAACCACAACACTTCAGGGGTACATAACAGTAAGCATTCATTTACCTCATTTGTTTGTGGATTAGCTGGGGGTGGGCTGATCATGGCTGGTCTCAGCTGTGCTAGATCACATACCTGTGGGGTTAGTTGTGTTAGACTGGCTTAGCTGGGCAGCTCTACTTCAAGATATGGATCCAGTTGGGCGTGGCTCCCCCCTGAGGACTGGGCTCAGGTCTGCTCTACACATGTCCACCTGGAATTCAGGATGAAAGGGGAGCAGCTATTCTAGGGGAGCACTTGTCATAATAACTGAGGTGCATGCCCAATCGCGCAATACTTTTTAAGCCTTCGGTGATGCCACATCTTCTCATATTCCATTCACCAAAGCAAGTCATATGGCCAAACCTACTGTGATGAGGTTGGAGAACATACTCTGCCTCTCTAGTGGGAGGAACTGCCCAGTCATATGGTGAAGGGACAGATGAAGAGTCAGGGTCTTTAATACAATGTACCATACCCATACTACTGGTTTTATCTCTAAAGAGCATCCCAAGGTCCAAGCAAAAACTTCTACCAGAAGGTCTGATCATGAACAAGTGGCTGGCTTAGACTGCAGAGGGTGTATGTGATGTAGGAGATGGTTTCAGAACCATGGGCCTGCTGGTGAGAATGGCTCTGAGGGTCAGGAAGGAGGTCTGTAGGACAAAGGTGGCGGTGGACAGAAGAGTGGGTGAGTCTCAAGTTGGGGGAAAGGCTGAATTTAACTAAGCACATGGGAAATTTGGATGTCATGTATGACTGTGCCTGTGCTTAGAGGGCGTGTCTGAGAGAGGGGGTAGATTGAAGGAGACAGTCCATAATACCTGTTTTTGAAAATAATTTATAAAGAAAAAAATGATGAAGGATTCATCAATTTCTTTTCAGCCTGAACTCTGTATATCAGAATTATTTTAAAAATATACCTGGCTGGATCCTACCTATGGTCATACCTGTGGATTCCTGATTCAGCAGTACAGGGAGAGTCCTTGAGCTTTATAATAGGTAAGAAATGTTTATGTTCTGTTTTAAAAGCTTTATTTGTCTCTGGTAAGGCCAAAAGTAAAAAAAAAAAAACAACCAATATTTTTATTATATTCATTATGTGATTATTTGGCATCCACCGAAGTGTTTATAGGTTTAGTATATATGTTTCTTTATGTTTCTCATTCTCAAGGTAGACCCTTTTCTTGCTTCAAGGTGAAGGAGCAGGCCCATGAGGTTGGGGACTCATTGGTTTCCATGACCTTAAGCCAGTGGTTCTCAGTCCTGGCTGCACATTAGAATCACCTGGGGAGCTTTTAAAATGCCCAATGCCTAGAGTTCCACCTGAGATCAATTAAATCAGCCTTTCAGGGAGGAATTTAAGCATTGCTGCTTGGTAAAGCTCTCTAGACATCCTACTTATGCAGCCCATGTTGAGCTTCACTGCTTTACTTCTCCAGGGTTCAGGCTACTTGTCATCCCTGCCCTGCCATGTCTGTACCTCCCATCAGGCAGGGGAAGCTGGTGGAAGTGCTGGGTGTGTGGCATGGAGGGAATGAGCAAGTGTACAAAGACCAGGAAGTGGAAGTAAGGGAAGAAAAAAAGAGGTGAGATGGAAGCCCATTATTCAATATATCAATCCCCTACTATATACAAAAGAACACTTTAAGTCCCATAGGACAGTGGTTCTCAAACTTTGTGGACTACCTCCTTAATAATCTTCTTTTAAAAAACTATTTGAAAAACAACATAATGAGTAAAAGTTAAAGCACTCCTGGTTTTGGCCCACAATGTCAGAAACCACTCAGCGTGGGCATGGTAATTAGCAGTCAGCCAGGCAGCCCAGCTTCACGAAGACTTTTGAGGTTCTCAGGCCTCCAGCACACACATGCCCCACCCCCACCACACCCAAGAGGAAGATCAGCTCTGTGGAGGGGCAGCAAAGGAGGAGCCCAAGCAGAGAGAGGTAAGGTTGTCAGCTAAACTGGCTCCTGCTAAAGTTGAAACAAAGCCAAAAAAGGCAGCAGGAAAGGATAAATCTGAAGACAAAAATGTGCAAACAAAAGAGGAAAGGGAAGCAAAGGGAAAACAGGCCCAGGTGGCTAACCAAGAAACTGAAAAAGAGCAGGCATTCCTGAATTTCACTAGGCCAGTGTGGCTCAGTTGGTTGAAGCGTCATCCCGTAACTGAAAGGTTGTGGGTTCCCAGTGAGGTGCACACTTAGGTTGTACGTTAGATCCCATGTCTGGTGGAGACACCAGTCCCTCGTGGATGATCCCCTGCAATCCCCAGGGCTGCACGGACAAGCACAGGCGCCCACAGGCGGTGGTGGGAGGCAACCAATCAATGCTTCTCTCTCACATCCAAGTTTCTCTCCCTTCCTCCCTCTCTAAAAGCAACGAAAATATCTGTGTGTGAGGATTGAAAAAAAGAAGAAATTAAAAAAGATTTACTTGTAGAAAATGGAGAAGCTAAAAACGAGAACAGTCCAGCCTTGGATAAGGCAGGAAAGAAAGAAATGAAGCCTGATGAATATCATATACCATGTCTTATCAGTGGTCTCTGTCTCCCTTCTTGTACAAACCAGAGGAATATTTTCAACTATTTCATAAATGCAAGTTTTTTTAGTAGCATTTAGAAACATTTTTTAGGAAGGAAAGAATTCTACTTCACCCCAATTTTAAGTGTAAATGCTTTTTCTAAAGAGGTGAAATCATTTTCCGGTTGTTTATTTTTTGGTACAACCAGAAAATAGTGGGATATTAAATATAGGAAGCTTTTATTATCTTGGGTATCAGCCTAATATTCCATAGATGGGGTAGTTTTTATGCCTAATAATACAAAGCATATTAAATTGCAGTTCGGAGGCAGTCATGCATTTAATATGTCTTGAACATTTAAATTCCTTCCTTTACCAAGTTTTGGTAGAATCGTTTCCTAAAGAAAACAACTCCTTGATCTTGTCAAGAACTCTCCCTGTCAGAACTTTGTGGCTCTATAACATCTTTGGTGCAGCAGTCCAGTTTTCCTAGTAACTTTGTTAATGGTACTGTGAAAGATTAAACATTTGATTATGTAGTATTAAATTGTGAATTAGTGGACCTTTCATGTAATAGTGTATCAATATTTGACAATATTGGTACTTCATATTCTAAAAGTTGCCTCCAAATTTTAAGCTGTAAAGTCGCTGGAATAACTTTAGAAAAGAATCATAACTGTGTATGATTTGTTTAGGTTTTGGTACACACACCAATTGCATATAAATTAAAATGTCTGTCTACTTGTCCTCAAAACAACAAATAAAATCTCTATTATGAAAGAAAGAAAAGAAACCAGTCCATGGGGGATACAAAGATTAATTAAATGCAAATGTAATAATCATAATAGGCAATATTTTTCAAGCACTGTGTTTCAGGTCTAAGAACTATCTCATTTAACCCTAACAATAACGCCACAAAGAAGCTATTATTCCTGTGCCTGTTTACAGAAAAGAAAACTGAGGTTCAGAGGCACAAGACTTCCTCAAGGCATTACAGTGAGATAGAGACTGATATGTGGTCACAAAACTCCATTATTTCTTCCTCAGAAGCATCTTGCCAGAGTGTATTTTTTAGTTGCCCTTGCGTTTAGCTGCAACCATGTGACTGGGTTCTGGCCAATAAACTGTGTTCAGGAGTTGCCCCCAAAACCTCCTACATGACCCTCTGTACTCTTTTCCCTCAATCTGGCAGCTGAGCACAGAGGACCAAACAGAAAACTCTGAGGCCCTGGGTAATAGTGGAGCAGCCGCATGGAAAAAAACTGAATTTCTGAATGACCATGTGAGAAATAACTCCTGACCAGAACCATCTGGTTTGGATTTTGTGTGAACAAGATCTTACTGTGCTAGGAGGCTGAGATGTGGGGCTTAGTTTGTAGTAGCAGCTGGTATTATACACCCTGCCTCACTCATGTAGACTGTAAGTAGCGGAGTCAGGATCCATTCAGGCAGAGTCTGTGAACTGACTTCTGCATGACACTATCCACAGATTGTGAAAATACAAAGGAGAATGTGATCTTTCTTAAATCATTTCTTAAGAGAGCTACCGATCCTTTCCTTTTGGCCTTTGGAAGAATGGTCGGCTGTGGACACGAATAGATGCAAGAATAGGAGGAGGTGGCATTGGGAATTTGGGAAAGAAAATGGGGTTCAGAAAGGGAAATGAGTTGAATTATATAGATGGGAAAGGTGAAAGGTAGGTGCATACTGGGACATATTACAGTTCATCTGGACACCTGGTAAGCCATGAGACTGGAATGGCTCCTTTTTTAATAGGTTCTCTTTCTCTCTCTCTTTCTCTCTCTCCCTCTCTCCTTCTCTCTCTCATTCCCTCTCTTTCTTTCTCTCTCTCTCTTTCTTTCCCCATCTCTCTCTTTTTTTCTCTTTTTGTAATTAAGGGTTCACTAGGGATCAGGTAGGGCTGGGGCATAGGCTACGCTGGAATGGGGGGTCTGTACACCAGGTCAATACTAACCTTTAGGGAACTGCTGGGGAGCTCAGGATGAACTCTGTGGATGAGGGTAGCAGTCTGCTTCCTCAAAGCAGAAGCACCCACTAAAGGGAAGGATGGTTTGGTTGGCTTTACTGCACAAGGGATGGCATGAGGTGGAGTTAGGAATTTTTCTGAAGAAAAATGAAAAGCTGAAGCTTTAATGGGCTTGATGAAAAGGAGGTTGGGAGGGAGAAAAGAGGGGGCCAATAGGCATCTTGGGAAGGGAGAAGGGAATAAACAAAAGAGGGAAGAAGTAAGACAGCTGGTTGTGAGGGTACAGGGAGGTCTGACTGTTCTCTAGGGCCCTGGAAGATCGGGTGCACCTGTGTCTGCTCCCTACCATCTCCTGGCCATACAGACCTTATTTGTTGTCCCCAAAGGCCTGGGAAGATATGCTGGACATCATGTAGGTAGGGATCTTCTTCAGGCCCTCATAGTGGGCCATAAAGTCCTTTGGGTTTGGGAGTGCATCCAGGCACCTAGACTTAATATATGAGGCAGGTCAAGCATGTCATAAGCCAGGAAATCCACAAAGGTGAGTTTGACCCCTGCAACCTAAGGACTCTTCTTCAGAAACTGTGAGAATAGCTTTGTCTTTTCAGGGAGTCCTTCCAAGTACTCAGGTTTCAGTTTCTCAAAAGCCAGAGTTATAGCAAACCCTGGCTAGATGTCCATAACCCCATTATCCTTCAGTATCCTGCTGCCCATACTCCAGCCACCCCAGCAGACGCAGACTCTGATTCTTGACTCCACACCTCAGTGAGGCCACTATGGTCAGTTTTTCATAATGTGCTCTGGAAAGTGCTTCCAGGTAAATAACCAAGGCAATCATCTTGTGTGTTTCCTTTCCCTCTGGGACCACAGTCTCGTACTGCATTCCAGTTTCTGAAAATAGGGCGTTTCCCCCCCAGTTTTATAGTAGTTTATGGGGAGGGGGGGCTAGTCTGGAATTTGGTGCTCCATCCTGACTAAAAGCAGAGGTTATCTTCCTGTTTGTTATTCTGATGCTTTTAGATTCAGATAGTTAATTGCCTCTTCCAACCTTTTCACACTCACTCATGTGTGTTGACTCAAGCAGGTTGGAGGGTATTCCAGTGAGGGTTCTTGGGGAAGAAGCTATTCTGTGCTGATAATGGGAGCATGACAGGAGGTTGTGCCCTACCAGCTGGGGGCAAGCTTTGGTTGGGGTTGGCTACTCAAATGCTTTTGTCCTTTCACTGGGTGGGATGCAGGCCATCTTGTTTTGTTTCATTTTGTTTTGTTTTTTAAGGGAGTAGGATGGAGCTAGGAAGAATAGGGAGAGGTCTAGACCAGGAAATCTGAGGACTAGATCCAGTTCCATCCCTTAGAAGCTGAGGCAATATACTAAACATTATGACTCTCTGAACTTCCATCTCTCACCTGTAAAATAGGGGAAATGGTCCCATTACCATACAGCAGCAGTGAGTTCATGGATGTGACTTCATCTTGTTAAACATGAAATCTCCTATAGACATAGAGTCTTCCTCTCGAGAAAATGAGGCGAGGTATAGAGTGTGACTTGCCCAGGGACCCAGCATCCATTTGGAGAAATCCCAAATTGCTGAAAGAAGCAACTGAAGAGAAAAATAAGGGAAAGACTCCTTCCTCCCCCCACCAAGGCCTAATTGGTCCTTTTGTCCCTTAGAAGGTAAAATCAAGCCTGTCCTCTGGGGGTATGTGTGATGGAGTTTCTTCATTCTGGGGGTATGGGGGGGAAGGCAAGCCTGAGTCCTACAGCTCATCTGGGGAGGTTTCCCAAGGCCTTCCTAGCCTGCTTCTGTGCCACGGGGAAGCTGAACACTCAGAACTCAGGCTGGTTGGTTTTGGGGCCCTGCAGAACTGGCAAGCCTTTTTCCCTATGAGGGTTTTGACTTCTCTCTCATCAACCCACAGACTGCCACACAAGGTCGGGTGTACAATCACCTGGGAGTCAGGGTTTGGTAATCTCCCTAGACCCTGAGCCTGAGCAATAGGGACCACTAGGGAAAAGTTCCAGTTTGGCCACCAGGGCTGACCCCAAAGGCTTTGTCAGCAGGATCCGGCCATATGTCTTTGTTAATCCAAAATTTGGGTCACAAGGTGGAGAAGCATACAGATCCCGGGTAATGTCACCACTTAACTCCCCTCCCAAATGATAATTTTGAGATTCGACAGCAGGTGAAATTTGATTATTAAGAGATGATGGTGGGGAGGCAAAAAACAAAGCAGATTTTGGAAAACAAAGGTATTTAATTTGCACGTGGAGTTTCTCAGAGCATAATGAGTTACTTTTGACATCATGCCATTCCCTACCACCATTCAAAGATTCAACTGGAAATAGTGGGGTAGGTTAAGAGAGGACAGACTTATTAATGGGACTTCTGACTGTAATGTGGGATTTTGCAGCTTTTTTAATAACCTTTCTTGAATCCCAGTTATATGCATATCTGGTTCCCAAGTTATATTTTTTTCTTGTTTTAAAAGTGAGATTTAAACATAACTTTTGCATAACCAAGCACCCTTCCCAATGTTTATAACACAGCCCTGGGCAGCTGTCTTTGCAAATTAAAAAGATAATCAGTGTTTGAAGAGGACAAATAATTGAATCAGGATTTTCAGATCTGGTAATATTAATTATATAATCACTCTCTCAATGTCCACTCATCCATTTGCAAATTATTCTCAACTAGGTGAAAGTTCTACATTCCAGGAAAAGCACTTTCCTTGCTCCTTGATTTAACAGACATAGGTAAACTGGCCAAAAATCAGTCAGTATTTTTCCCCCAAGCACCAGCTTTGTGAGAATGTTCTGCACCATCCATATAAACATCTGAGAGTAAACACATATGGCTCTCTGTGTATTCCCTGAAATCACAAGAAAACAAGCTTTGAGCTACTTGCTGAACATGTCTCTCTCTTTAAAATTTATAATTTCTACTTAATTATAGTAAACACCATTCCATTGTGAGAAAGAGAGCTTCTCTCTCATCTGATGGAGACTTGCTTTTTGCAGAGCAGTCAAGCTGTCAGTGCAGGCTCACAACCAGGTCATCCAGAATTCCCTGATAATCTCAGATGGCTCCATCTCAGATGGTTCTGGGGTAGGGGACTTGAACCACTTTTGAGAAACAATGTCCATTTTCTGCTTTGGTGAGTAATGATTGTCCACCAGGGACATTAGAATAAATTGTAAGTAGATATGACATTCCCAATTATTACAGAGTAGTTTTTACCCAAGCACTTTTCTCCTGGGCCCCTCCAGTGGAATGATCCCAGAGAGCAATCAGGATGCCTAGAAGTATGCACAACCCTCTCACTTGGTGTTCTCCCTGTTCACACAAGTTTATGCAGATAATTTCAGGGGCTTTGTCTTTAAATGACAAAAGAGAAAAATATTCGAGGGCAGAGAGACACCAACACACTGAATTCTAGAGGAGCAGAGGAACAATGAGAAAAGACATCTTTGCCAACATGCCATGAGCAGAGAAAGAACCCACTGGATCTCACACAGGGCCACGGGTGACAGGAAGCAAGGAGCCCAGGAGTGCTGGTCAGCCAGGGATCTGTTGGTCGCAAGTGATAGGGACACACTTCAAACTGACATGAAGTAAAGGACACACTGATGTCTCGTATAGTGGGGGAGGACCTCAGGGACACCCCATGACACATCTTCTATTGGTCTTCTGTCAGTGACTTTCAGTGTCAAACTGGAAGGAAACATAGCTGCTGACAGGTTCCTGATCTAACCACCTACCTGTCCTCAGCTCCAGTCTAAAAATTTCCAGGACAAGATTCCACTTGCTTTTTGATGGACCAACCAACTGTGCCTGGGATGGGGTAACTAGGACTGTCAGTCCAAGGGAGTTCCATGTGTAGCAAGAGGGTGAGTACTCGGTGTTTTTCAAGTCTCTGCTTGGTCACATTTACTGATGTTAATTGGCCAAAGCAAGTCAATCAAAGCAATGGATAATCTCAGAATTAGTTCCCAAAGGCACTGCCAATGGGTGATGTAGGTGTCATGAGGGATGAATTTGTGCCCATTTGCTGTCTGTGTCAGTGTGCTTGTACTTATACGTTGTTTCTCAACTGACCAACTTTTCAAAGCAATAGAAAAAAGGGAAGTGATCTCATTTCTTTGTATAAAATTATTTACTTGAATCCTTTAAATTGTAAATTCATAAATAGGTTGTCAGGATTTTGAGGCCTAAATGAAGGTGAATATACATGTTAAAAGCAGATTTTAAAAAATGGTTTTGGATATTACAGCCTCTATAAATGCATCAGGTATGCTAATTAGACTAAAATACCTTTCTCAATATTCCTCTGTGTGTGCATGCATACACATGTGCACATTTTGTCAGAATACATCTGTATCTTCAAAAGAGTTTTCTAACCTTCCTGAACATAGGTGGTCATGGCACACTATCAACTGCTCCTTTAATGTTCAGCATTCCCCATATTTTCATTTGACTTTTAATTCATTACTGGAGTAACTGATTTGGGTATTACAATACATGTATATATTTTTTATTTTAAAAATAACAGCAACATTTGGGTCCCAACCTGATAAGGATCCTTTCCTCTCTTGACATTAGGTCCCACCATTCTTCACTCAGGAGAGTAGTTTGCCAGGCATTTCCTTTTCCATTTTCCTTGGCTGGGACTGTGTGAGGTGTTCACAATTCACATGCTGTGCTCATCACTTGTGACAAACCAATAGGCTTGTTCTGTCAGTGAACAAAACAGATCTGAAAAACTCATTTGCAAGCAAGGTCATTCAGCATTTGAGAGTATTGCTTCCCCAACTTGGACATGCCCTATGTTTTCCCTGTGATTTCTCCTAAAAAAGTTTTGATTAAAAAATAAGGGATAAAAGAATTAAATATAAATCATGACACCATGAAAATCCTACAGGATAACATATAGGCAGAAAAATTTCTGATATTCCATGTGACAATATTTTCACTGATATGTCCCCTAGAGCAAGGGACATAAAGGAAAGAATAAACAAATGGGGTTACATCTAATTAAAAAGCTTCTGCATGGCTAAAGAAAACATCAGCAAAATGAAAAGGGAACCAACCGTATGGGAAAATATATTTGCCAATGATACCTGGGACAAGGGTTTGATCTCCAAATATAAAAAGAACTCACATGCCTCTACTCCAGGAAGACAAACAATCCAATTTAAAAATGGGCAAAGGACCTGAACAGACACTTCTCCAAGGAGGACATACACAGGGCCCAGAGACATATGAAAGGATGCTCAGCATCATTAGCCATCAGAGAGATGCAAATTTAAACCACAATGAGATGCCACTTCACACCAGTCAGAATGGCCATCATAATCAAATCAACAAACAACTAGTGCTGATGAGGTTGTGGAGAAACGGGAACCCTAGTTTACCGTAGGTGGCAAGGCAGACTAGTGCAGTCACTATGGAAAACAGCATGGAATTTCCTCAAAGAACTAAAAATGGAACTGCCTTTTGACCTGGCAATTCCACTGCTGGGATTTTACCCTAAGAATCCTAAACCACCAATTCAAAAAAACCTATGCACCCCAATATTCACAGCGGCACAATTAACAATAGCCAAGTGTTGGAAGTAACCTAAGTACCCATCAGTAAATGAGTGGATCAAAAATCTGTGGTACCTTTATAAAATGCAATATTACATGGCAGAAAGAAAGAAGGAACTCCACCCTTCACAACAGCATGGATGGAACTGGAGAGCATTATGCTAAGTGAAATAAGCCAGGTGGTGAAAGACAAATGTCATATGATCTCACCTATAAGTGGAACCTAATGAACAAAACAAGGGAGCAAAATAGAACCAGAGACATAGAAATAAAGGACAAATTGACAGTGACCAGAGGGGAAGGGGGAAGGGTATAATGGGGGGAAGTAGGGGAAGGGTCGTTAAGGAAGCAACATATACAAAGGATGCATGGACAAGGACAACGGGTCAGGGGATGGATTGGAGGATTGAATGTAGGAGGTGGGAGTGGGTAGGGCAGGGGGAGTAATGGGAGGGGGAATGGGGCAGCTGTAATTGAAAAACAATAAAAAAATAAAAAATATAATCGACAGATTTCAACAAACGTGTGGTCGGTAACATTCAACAGAAAAGTAACTTGAAAAAACTCTTTATAATGCCATGTGCAGACTCTGAATAATAACAACTTTTCCCCTTTCTTCCCAATTAAGCACAAATATTTTTTCTTTTACATCTGTTCTTGAGGCATAGCAATGTTCTGGTGCCTCCTCACCCTGAGAGAAAGGGTTTCTACCTATTCGTTCTTATCCAAAACTGGAGCATATAGTTTTTAAATGAGCTGTCCCCATTCCCCCTACATACAACTCCCAGAATCTGCACTTACCACTTGCCAGCAGTGGAGTCTGTGTGCAGAAAGAAATGATACCCTGATGGTGTCCTCTGCCAGCTTTGAGTGTGAACTCTGGGTCAGAATCTATTCTGGTTGCCCAGCCTCAGCAGTTAGGATCACAGTGCAGGTGGACCCAGGCCACCTGCAAAGAATGACATAGCTACCCCATAGTAAGCCAGTTTGGACTATGCCTCACCAGGATTCCACCTGGTTCTGGACAGATGGTATTTGGTGAGAGCTCTGCTTACACTTAAGGACTCACTTGAGAAGTAGGGAAAAGACTGAGGCTACAACAGGCTGGGCGAATGTGAGCTGCAGAGCCTTCAACTGTCCTAGCAGAAGTGCTGGTGAGCTGTAGACTGCAGCTCATGACAGACAGCTCCTTATTTGTAAGTAGTTAATGTTTCTTAGCAAGCACTTCTAAAAGAAATTGGTATGTAATGACAGCACTCACTGGAAAACGGACCGATTAGAAAATGCACTAACTTATCTGCTATTCATTTGAAAAGTAAATGGATGCACAGCAAGGTGAGAGTTCACTATCAATTCAAATATTTTCCCGTAACAGACTCTAGCACTCCTGTTTTAATTCAAGCAGAAATACAAGTATGAATAATCAAAGTAGATGACGCTCATCAAGAACCTTTGTGCCTTGCACCATTGCAAATGGTCATTGAAGCTTAATGGCAAAAATTTACATTCTTCCTTTAATTTGTATTCCGTTCCTTCCTTCTGAATGATATGATTGTGGCTTGCTGCTGCCAGCTATATTATTTTGATGCAAATGCTGTGTTGTATGTGCCTGAGTCCAATTTCCTGGCTTTTGCTAAGAGGGAGTGACTGCAAGAACAGTTCAAAATCAGAGTGATTTTGAGGAGCTTATAATTACTGTTCCTAATAAGTGAAACAATGCAATTGATGAGCCCCACTTTTGGAGACAGCTTGATGGCCTAGGTTAATAGATGCCCACCAAAGAAAATAAAATCAACAGAAAAATCACTGTGTATTTTGTTCCCTCTTCTCCACCCCAAAGTTAGGTTTAATTCTGGTCACTGCTGACAAAAGAATTAAAAAATTTGTAATCCAAGCAAAACTCCCTTTCCTGTGCCATGCTCACTGGGGAGGAATGCTTTATTGAGATACTGGGGTTTGCTGGCCAAAGACTGCAAACATTGGGCCCCAAGGGACATCCAGGAACATAATGCATGCACAAACTAATTTATGATTCTGTGACTAATTTCCATTTCTTGTGCTTAGAGTTGCCTGGCTAATTACAGGGATGTTTTCTTAACTTTAGTAATTATGCTCTGTGCCTTCACCAGGCAACAGAACAAATGAATGCGGGTGGATTGAGCAGTGCTTGGAGACTGAGCGTCCAGGCGAGCAGGGACCATGCGCCCATGCTGGGTGCCGCAGGGCCAACATCCCTGATCAGAAGCCTCTCCAGCTTTGACCAGCCTCGCAGGCTGCCTCAGAAGCATCTGGAGACATATTTGATGGTACGCCCCGTAATTAAAGGAACTGGCTTAATTAGGAGAAATTTGTGGGCAGAGGGAAGCCAGCGAATGTGCAGGGGGATCTGAAGGTTTGCAGCCTCCTCCCAGGAGGCCAAAGCACAAAGCTCTGCCCGCTGAGCACAGCTGCAGCAGCTGTAAAAGCAGCCCCTTGGACTCTGTGAGTCCATGGTGGGGATCCAGAGGCCTGCTCCTTTGCAGCAGCCTTGCCAAAACAACAGCAGTCATGCTCATGTGGCTGCCACATTTACCATCCCCCAAAATACACGAGGCAAACTGGAGGATAACTCAGATGTGGTTACGCTGCTGAGGCTGGCTTTTGGAGGCATTTTTTGAAATTGGGAGGAGGGCAGGGATTGCGGACCATGGTATTCTTCATATACCAGGGCCCCTTCCCCAGCATATATTTCAAGGTCCCAAGCAAACACTTAGCTCTTTATGAACCAAGGTCTTAATTGTTTAATCCCATCAATCAGTGTTCAAACAAACTTAGAAGCACCCACCCTGACCACATATAATTAGGTTGATCAAGATGGCAGAGGAATGGCGTGGGACTGGAGCAGTGGACACACAGCACCCATCTGGGAGACATTGACCCACAATTAGATGAAACTTGTCCAAAATCAAGAACCACAGTGGCCAGAAGAGAAAGTCACCAATGCATCACTGACTCACCATGTATGTTTACCCTGCTCACATTCTGGAGATGCCTCTCTTTCTCCCACACCAGAGAGCAGTGCAGAAGAAGCTGAAAATGTGCGTGAGGGTGTGTATGTCGGTTATTTTCTTCTCAGCTCAGCGATTTTTGCTTTCTGGGGCATCAAGGCTATTTATTTTTGACACATCAGGAAACACAAAAAGATTCCAATAATGTGATCCCACTTTACCAAATTAAGATGGTTTCCTCTGCTTTATAGAGATCAGGTGATTTGTACATCAGATCATTCAAGATATTTAAAAAAAAGATCTGTCCTCTAAATATCTCATTACATAAAAACACTTGATGAAATGCACTTCAAGCCACTCATAATATCAATTTTAAACTAAGCCAACCAGGTAACCTGCATCAAAACATGACATGCTGAGGACAACACTGTTGAATTTTTACTGTACCACTGAAAAACATTAACAGGCTTTATTTTGAAATTCTAAAAATGGTTTTCAAATGCATTTGAAAAGACTTCTTTACAATGATGAAACCTTCATCAGAGCTAGAACTAAATTCCTTTTTAAAGTTTGGCTTCCCAGTAAAGAATTAACATTTCAGAACATACCACCTTCAGTTAAAATGAAGAAGTAATTGGTAGAGGGAACACAAGGGAATAGTGGAAATATCGACAACAGCTCAAACATCACAGGATATTTGTGTGGTAAATAGTTCAGCTCCTCAATCAATTGACAAATAAGAGGCACAAGCAAACCCCAATCATTGGTAGAATTAGTTCACGCCGTGCTAAGAATCCCAGTCAACCATGACAGAATGAAGGATTCCTTCCTTACTGTTAGGTGTGTATCCTCTTAGAGCAGCCCTCACTGATAAAAAGTCCTCCTTTCAACCAGTCAAGTGAAGCTGATGTGCTTGCTCAGGTGATGTGGAAGAAAGAAAAGCAACAAGAAATGTAATTATTTTGACACATTCTTTTTAAAAAGGTTATTATTCCTACTTAATGCAAAGTGGTTTAGACTGCCATTATAAAGAGGAATTCACTGTCCTTGGTCTTTAAACTGTGAACACAGAAGACTCAATGCCAGATACAATCGGCAGTCGGTAGTCACTGATAGTTTGATGACAACCTGCAGGGAAAGATCATTTCAGAGCTGTAATAAATACAGACCTTTCCCTCTTCCTCCAGCCTTCTCTGTGCCCTACAGTTTACTCCATTTTACAAGGAAAAACTCATTTTTACCTTCTGAAAAGGATAAAACAATTTTGGGGGGGATCTGCCCCTTATCATCCATCGTTTTCTTTTCAAATGACATTTATTTATTCTAATACTCCATAGTGTGAGACTTTGATTGTGTGATTGCTCTGAAACAAGTTCTTTGAATCATCAGAATGCTGCCCTGCCTGTTGGGGGAGAGCAGTTTTCAGTCCATTTTAATCATTGTGTGTGAACAGTTGCTGGTTCAGGAAAAAGTGTGCCCAGCTCTGTCCCCATTCCTGTCCCCATCCCATTTTTTCTTGAAGATAGTTTGATGATTGGGAATGGATACCTCTGAACCCTCAAACTCTACTTCCTTTCAACCTGCCATGTAGGTACAGAGGGGGCCCAAATGTTCCACCACAAAATGTCATCTGTGAGTCAGAGATCAAAGGCCCTCCATTAACTCACTGACCTTATCATGTTCCTGTGACATCTAGGGGAAGCAAAGGATCAAAGTCATAAACAGAGGCCATGTTGCTCGTGAATAATTTACATGCACAGTAGGCAGAAGTAAGTTAGTACATAAAGGTCTTTTCGAGGAGGAAAAAAATTTCTGCCTTTACAGCAAACATTGACTTTGGGGGAGGACTGTGAGAGGAGACCTTTCCTGGGGAGAGTTTCAGCTTTGTTCTGACCATGACCACGGTGCTCTAAGGGCCAGGTGTGCACAAGGGCAGGTCGTGCAGGATGCAGAGGATTTTTAAGCACACATTTGTTCATTCACTGCCTAAGTGGTGAATGGGCTCAGGCTTCTTATTGGAGTTAAGAACTCCAGCCACAAGTCTGCATGGAAAGAACATGTCCTAGTTTTTCTTATTGTGAAAACTGCTTTTACCTACTGTGTCCACTCTCTTCCTGAGGAGTGCAAATAAAGTTATTTGAAATTAAAGACAAGCTTTAACCCTCCATCAGATCAAGAGAATCACACCAGATCTTCCTGCAGAGTAGTAATTATATTGGGAATAAAGTGCTTTTAGGTATATATGTGTCTGGATTAAGGGAGGTCCCTGGTTTTCTACTACAAATAGAAATATCTTCTCTCTTTTCAGAATATAGGCACAAGAATTGGCTTTTGAAAGCAGTCAAATTCACATTGTGAAAAGAAAAAGAAAGAAAGACAGATGCACTTAGCATTTTATTTAAGGTTGAGCATGTTCTCTCTGTTTTAATTTTAGATGCTGACATTATTAATGCATTTTAAATCATTAGACTGATAATCACTTCCTTCAAATAATTTTACCACTCAGCTACAATAAAATAGATTTCTTTCAAAGACCCCTTACTTAAATGTGCTCAGTGCTACTTTCTGTATCATGCAGGTCAATTTAATTCAGCTTGGCTCTCTCTGCCCAGCTGAACAATTGCTTTTCAGTCTCTGGAGAGCATGGTGAATGTAGCCGAGAATACCCATCTAGAGACGGCCTTGGACATTCTGCTCATAAAAACTTGACATCTGAAGTCCCACTCTATTAATCTCTTGTCAAAGAGTTAGTCAAGATATCTGAAAAAAGTCAATGTCATTCAAATCATTATTAATGATTCAATAATGAGTGAGATTAAAAATGGAAGCATGAAACATTTTAAGAATGGTAGCAAAGCACCTGGTTTACAAGTAGCCCCTCTCACAATGGCTGTCCCTCTCTATTAGCAGCCTGCTTTTCTCTGCAGCTCCAGACCAGGGCTGCTACCCTTGCACTTGATGATTTAAGTGATACCACATGAGTGGTCTGTACTCTGTATCTCTCTGTCAAGGCCTCTGCCTGCATGTTGACTTCTTGCTTCTGTCTTACTAACATGGCCCCACCACTCACTTTTGTTGACAGTTGTCTTAGTTCTTGGTCTCTAGAAGCAGACCCTCCAACAAGGTTTTGACTGCAAATAGTTTATCTGAGGGGTGAATCAAGAAAGTACAATGGAGAAGAATAGAAATGAGACCAACATGTTTGCATTAATGAGCAGGTTAGAGGTGTGGGCAACTGGGGCTCAATCCTGCTGAAGACCTGTGGGAGAGGATGTGGGGAACACATCACAGAGTTGTGTTACCCAAGGGGCAAGGAAGCTGGAATATGTATCTACAAACTATTGTCTGAGGGGCCAAGTACAACCTTTTGGCCAGAGAACACCCCATCTGAAGTTGCTGATTTGCATGGGAATGGTAAGTATCAAGAGGAAACGGAAGGAATGCTTACTGTTTCTGCCAGGTGAGGCAGCTGAAATCACTCAGACAGTGCCAAGATGTTCATCTAAAGGCTTGGCTCCATGTCCATGAGTCCTTATTCCTTTTTGCTTAATTTCTCCACACCCTAACCTACCCTCCCAACCTTAGCTGTCATCCTGCTATTGATGAATCTGTCTCTATTTTCCTTGTTAGTTCACTTTGTTCATTAGATTCCACTTATGAGTGAAATCATATGGTATTTGTCTTTCTCTGACTGGCTTATTTCACTTAGCATAATGTTCTCCATGTCCATCCATGCTGTCACAAAGGGTAAAATTTTCTTCTTTTTTGTGGCTGAGTAGTATTCTATTGTGTAAATATCCCATAGTTGTTTTATCCACTCATCTACTGATGGACACTTGGGCTGCTTCCATATCTTTGCAACAACAATGTGGCTGTGGGGAGAGGAAGGTATAGGGGGACTAAATGGCAACGGAAAAAATACAGTAAAAAATTTTAAGAAAAGATTGACAAAATGGCAGTATATGAAGTCAATATTCAGAAACTGAAGGCATTTTTGTACACCAATAATGAAAGATCAAAACAGAAATTAGGGGGACAAGTCCTATTTACTATAGCAAACAAGAAAAATAAAGTACCTAGGAATAAACTTAATGGAGGAGGTAAAAGACCTGCACTCAGAAAACTATGGAACACTGAAGAAAGAAATTAAGGAAGACACAAGTAAATGGAAGTATATACCATATTCACAGATTAAAAGAATTAACATCATTAAAATGTCCATACTACCCAAAGCAATTTATGGATTCAATCCAATCCCTATTAAAATACCAATGACATAGTTCATGGATATAGAACAAACATTTCAAAAATTTATATGGAACCATAAATAACACTACTGAATAGTCTCAGTAATTTTGAGTAAGAAGAACAAAGTAGGAAGTGTCACAATACCCGATATCAAACTGTACTACAAGGCCACTGTAATCAAAACAGTCTAGTAGTGGCATAAGAACAGACACATAGATCAATGGAACAGAATAGAGAGCCCAGAAATAAACCAAAGTCTCTATAGTCAATGAATATTTGACAAAGAGGGCAGAAGCATAAAATGGAGTAAAAGTAGCCTCTTCAACAAATGGTGTTGGGACATCTGGACAGGTACATGCTAAAAAATGAAACTTAACCATACGCCAAAATAAACTCAAGGTGGATAAAAGACTTAAATATAAATTGTGACACCATAAAATTCCTAGAGGAGAATATAGGAAGGAAAATTTCAGATATTCCATGCAGCAATATTTTCACCAATACATTCACTAGAGCAAGGGACATAAAGAAAAGAATAAACAAATGCGATTACATCAAATTGAAAAGATTCTACACGACTAAAGAAAACATCAGCAAAATAAAAAGGGAACAAGTCCTATAGGAAAACATATTTGTCAATGATACCTGGGACAAGGGTTTGATCTCCAAATATAAAAAGAACTTACATGACTCCATACCAGGAAGACAAATAATCCAATTAAAAAATGGGCAAAGGACCTGAACAGACACTTCTCCAAAGAGGACATATAGAGGGCCCATAAGCATATGAAATGATGCTCAGCATCACCAGCCATCAGAGAAATGCAAATTAAAACCACAGTAAGGTGCCACTTCACACCAGTCAGAATGGCCATCATAAACAAATCAACAAACAACTAGTGCTAATGAGGTTGTGGAGAAAAGGGAACCCTAGTGCACCATTGGTGGGAATGAAAACTGGTGCAGCCACTGTGGAAAACAGCATGGAATTTCCTCAGAAAACTAAAAATGGAACTGCCTTTTGACCCAGTGATCCCACAGCTGGGATTACACCCTAAGAATTCTGAAACACCAACTCAAAATAACCTATGCATCCCTATATTCATAGCAGAGTTATTTATAATAGCCAAGTGCTGGAAACAGCCAAAGTGCTTGTCAGTAAATGAGTGGATCAAAAATCTGTGGTACATGTACACAATGGAATACTATGCAGCAAAAAGAAAGAAGGAGCTCCTACCTTTTGCAACAACATGGATGGAACTGGAGAGTATTATGCTAAGTGAAATAAGTCAGGTGGTGAAAGACAAAGAGCATATTATCTCACCTATAAGTGGAACCTAATGAACAAAACAAACAAATGAGCAAAAAAGGACCAGAGCCATGGAAATAAAGAACAAACTGACAGCAGAGGAGGGGGAAGGGAGATAATGGGGGAAAGAAGAGGGACGTGTACAAAGGACCCATGGACAAGGAGAATGGGGAGGGTATTGTCTATGGAAACGGGGGTTGGACAGGGCAGGGGAGTGCAATGGGGAGAAAAATGGGGGCAACTGTAACTGAACAACAATAAAAAAATTTTTTTAAACAAGTTAGGAAATGAAAAAAGACAAAAAATAACTAAATAACTAGAGTAATATCATCTCTGTAGCATATATAATAAAACAACTTTCACACTAATGAAGAGAAAGAAAGAAAGAAAGAAAGAAAGAAAGAAAGAAAGAAAGAAAGAAAGAAAGAAAGAAAGAAAGAAAGAAAGAGGGAGGGAGGGAGGGAGGGAGGGAGGAAGGAAGGAAGGAAGGAAGGAAGGAAGGAAGGAAAGACTTGGCTCTAAGCCTAATTTTGTAGCAGTCTATGCATAACCTGGAAGCCTTGCATTCTAATTCAGCCTATGTTATATGAAAATGACCAAAGGATGCCTTAGGTTGCTTCAAGCTCCCATGCAGGTCCATGGTGGTCTTCCCCACCTTTAATGTACAGCTCCAAGGACTTCTAACAGAATTGCCCATCCAAATGGTTGCATCACAATCGCTGTTGGGGTCATGTCCTGGACCTCATGCTTATCCCCTGCTCTAGAATATAGCTGGTTGGATCAGGGTGGCCACCTGATCCTAGGCAACCAATCAGAAAGCTGATTAGAAACATCTGTGAGTTTACTGGAAAAGACAAACTGAACCAATCAGAGTGTCTCTTTCAAGGATCTGAGCTAAGAAGCCGAGAAAGCATGCCCATGAATGGTGGGATGGAGTCTTTTGATGGAATGACTAAAAAAATTGCAGACATATTTTAAAATTACCATATTATGCAAACCTTATTTAATCAAGGATCTCAGTAGATGAGGAGTCACACCAGCTTGGACTCCTACCATAATTCTTCCTACTTTATTCACACGAATACAGTTTGCAGAAATAATATACCTGAAATATGTGCATCAGAGGCGTCTTTGTACATGGTTAGCAAAAGCCACTGAACTGGACGTTGCCCGATATTTAAAGCTAATAAAATACATTAAACATAAAAACTTCAGCACTTTCAATTCAATAAATAGTGGTTACCCCAACCTGCTGTGTTGTAAAGTGCATCCCCAAGTGGTGTTTGAAACAAAGGGTCACAGGAAATTTAGCCAGTCAAAAGTCAGCAGTGCCCTGACCCTACCACATAGGATTGGTTGTTTATTTTTGCTGTCATAACTTGATACTTAAATCAAAGATCAAAGTAGATGTTGCATTTCCCAGACAATATGGATAATGATTAATGATAGTTTGCTGAGGTTTTATGCTTTGAACAAAAGTTTATGAGTAGGAGACAACATGTCAGGGGCAGGGAACAGGAATCTGGTTATACAAGGAGATAAACTTGGAAGACTTGGGTTATGTGCAACTTGCCACTGAAATAACTTCTGATAGCAACAGGGAAGCTGGGGGAGGAAAAAGGAGCTCTCTTCTTTCCACCTGGGGGCATCAGCTACTTCACCATCTTTTCTCTAACCTTTCTATACAAATAATCTAAGTTAGCCAATTGGATAGTTGGAGATTACTCAGTAAAAGCTGTGAATATTTCCTTCACCAACCCAAATTCTTCTTTTCTATGACAGGAAGACTGAAAGCAGCTATTCTCCAAGAGATACCTCCTACTTATTCTTCCATTAGGGACACCTGCTCATGCCTACAAATCACTGGGACACCCCATCACTCTCAGGAAGCATAAATATTAATGGGTGTGTGGCCTAGGCACTGAGGGCCACATCACACATTATAACAGAGAGGAGATGGCAGCATAGCCATAGAAAACATCATTAGTGAGGCACACGGTATATGCATTAAACACTGTCTTCAACATAGAGATAGATGAGTGGGGAATGTAAACTTGAGAAGTGAGAGCATCACAGGCATTCAACTGGCTTCAGACTCACAATTCTCAATTGCAAAAATCTCTTTCATTCAGCCTAGTCTGACTATTCTGATGACTGTAGTAATGGTGTAAAGATGGTGGCATCTTTGCTCTACCCTTCATTTGAAGTTTATCTAAATTAACAAAAGGACAAAAGAAAGAGGGAACACAATTCATCATCAATGAAGTAGGACCCTGCAACAGCATGAAACCACAAACTACAAAAGATTCCTAGCAAATGCCAAGACAGCTAGACAGAGATGAGGGAGTGAGCCCCCAGCTGACACGTGCTGCCAAAGTGTGATAAGAATATGTATATCCTCAAAACTATTTGTCAATACCAAGAAGAACATGTCCAAGGATTCTTAGAGAGTTGAAATCCAGTTTTGTGGGCAGCACAAGAGCGGGTAGGAAAGATATATCTTTATCTCTATGAGCAGAACAAGTATCCACTGCTTATAGTGAGGTCAGGGATGAAAGGATACTTAAAAAAAAAATTGGTATGCTGGTAGTCTGTTTCTGCTGCCTGTGGTCTGGCGTTCTACTCCAAGAAAACTCCCAGAGGTGAAGCTAGGGGAGTGATGAGGGATAGATAGCCAGAACTCGATTATAATCCAGATGGCATGTGCCATACAGAGCTTGCTGGTAGGCTTGAGATCATTGCACAAAATGAAATAGAAAAGTAAACTGTAAGTAATGATTGCCAAGAAGTTGATAGATATGGGAGAAAAAGGAGACCTGTATATTCATAGTTATAGTTTCTGAAGAAGAAAGCAGGAAGATGGAAGTAAGTACTCAAGGATAAATAGAGAAAAACTTTACTAAAATAAGAAAATATTGATAGAAGAAAATGTCCCAGAAAAAAATGACGTGCAATGATAAACACTAAGCTATGTCCTAGGCTAAGTATTGAACTAAAGGTCAAAGAAAGAATCGTAAGATGTCCAGATAGAAATATTTGAACATTTAACATATGTTTTTAGAGTCTCCTATGTGCCAGACACTGTATTAGGCTTTGAGGACTCTGCAGTGAACAAGTTTATCAAAGTTTCTCCCCTCTTGGACTTTTTCAGTATAGGGTTTGGGGGTATGAGGGTTAGAAAGCAGAAAATAAATAAACAAATAAGATATTTAACATAATCTTTCCCCCAATAGATTACCTATCCATCTATCTATGTTTTGAATATTTGAGCTGCATAAATGCAAAGAGTACCTAGGATGAGATTCAACAAATGTTAAAAATTGTGATTTCTAGGCAGAAAGAGTTTGCTTGTTTGTACTTTCATGAATCATTTGAAAATGAGCATGTGCTTTAAGGTCTAAATAAAACATTTTTCTAAAATTAATAAACAAAAGCATAGTGTTGGGGCCAGTTGACCCATGACTCCTTTCACCTCTGACCTGCTTTTCCTCCTCTGCTCCTCATGAAGTGCTCAAGAGATGTAGCGTAGGTGGTGGGTAATGTCTGTAGATTGTCTGGACTAATCTAGAGGCTAGGAAATAAGTCTAATCATCTGATGGTGTTATAAGGATCCTGGAACTAATATGCTCTCTTGCCTTCAATAAGACCTCTCAAGCCAAGCTCTCTGTGCCAAGGATGGGGTCAGGATTTAGAGATTTGGAACCATAATCCATTGATAACTCTGAGATCAGAAAACAAATACTGCTTACTTTATGCCATCCAACAAGGAGGCCTTGCAGAAGACTTTTTAATAGTTCCTTAGAAAAGTCACTGGCTTAGCTCTGCTAGGAAAACACTAAGTGTTTTATCTTTGGAAATTTGGTTTAAGGAGCAAATGGCCAACTTGTTGAGTGCCTATGATGTGACAGGCACATAATCTTATTTAATCTTTAACAGAATCCCATGACATGCATAAACCACTTTGTAGGTATGGAAACTGAAGTTCAGAGAGGGTAAGTCACCTAGGGTCACACAGCTACTGAGTGGCAGAGCCAAGAACCAAAACCAGGTCTGTTTGGGAAGCTAATATCTCTTCTCAGTGAAGGCTTCCAGACAATAGAGGCTCTTCCTACAGAAATAAGAGTTTTCAGCATATTCAAATACTTTAAATTTTATGAGAGTCAAACCAATTTAAGAGCTACAGGAAGTGAGAAGAATAAAGACTTTGGTTGGTGTTTCCAGCATTCCCTATAATAATGTCAGTCAACAACTCCCGTGACACAGGAGCCAGTGACTAAGGGGTTCCATCATTGCTTGAACCAATTTTCTGGGAGCTAGAGGACCATGAGACAGGAAAATTGGCCTTGCCTATCCCCATCTGTCTTTCTGCAGATGTCCAGATTAAAATACTGAGTGGATCATTTAGGCAGTATTTATAATGATAAAAATAGAAAATATGCCTTAGTGTGCATCAGAGAGGGAATGGTTAAATAAACTACAGCCATGCCTATGCAGTCATGGAAAAGAATAATATCAAGCCCTATGCCCTGATGTAGAATGATCTCCAGAACATATAGGTAAGTAAAAATAAATTTTAAGTAAAAATAAAAAAAAGATGCTAGACTTCTATAGTATAGAAGACTAGTATATTTTTATGCTCTCATTTATGTTTAAAAAGATATATTAGATTGAATGATATGACAGTCCTGCTTTTGTAGGTTAAAAATGTTTCAACAGTGGCAATTGCATATGGTTCAATTATATATATATATCACATAGTTGCTTGTATATGCATATAACACAAAAAAAAACTTCTAAAAGGGGATGCACCTTGGGCAGGTGACTGGGGACTAGGAGTCTGGGGTAAGTAGGACAGGGAATTAACTTCCAAGAAAGATATTATTTTTATGAAATAAGAATAATAAAAAGGAAAAAGAAATATACTTGACACCTTCAATTGGATGTGATAGCTTCCCAATTTATGACAGATTCTTAATCCAAATATTGAAAAACTTGAGTCAGATTTTTCATTTCATTAAATTCTGATGTGAGAAAAAGGGCATATCTACCCTTTTATTTTGAGAACACTTTAAGTGAAAAGGATCATTTAACCAAAACTGACCCAACTGTACTGGTGAGAACATGGCATGGATTGGAGATGGGAGAGATATTTCAAAATGGAAGGGGGATGCCAACTCTGCATATTTTCTCTCTCCTTTCATTTTTTCTCTCCTGCGGTACAAACCTCTGATTTAAAATTTTTTTTATATTTTAGTTTAAGTGCATTTTATTTTTAGAAAATCTACATGCCATGTTTTTCTTAAAACAAGGCTTCCACTTCAAATAAATCAAGGTCAAAATAAATGAAGAGCTCAAGATAACATCAGTCCCATTTGTGCTAGTCCTGGTGTGTGGATGAAAAGCAGCAGTCAAGTATGATGACAGGTGATATAGATCCAGACTGACAAACTTGTTAAGATTTTTCCATTTCTAAATCATCCTTAAAGAGGATCACACATGGGTTAACACCATGATTACAATACTCCAGCAGAGCAACCATGCCATCTAGATGCATGTTTTCACCAGTCAAGACTTGGTAGTTTTTGAACTTAACAAGAATGTGCTTGATTTGTTCTATAGCCCCTGTCATAAAGGTTTTACTCTTTCTGGTCTATGCTCGTCATGTTTTCCTTTGATCGATTTCATGTAACCTTTGACGTACTTTCTCATAGGCTTCTTTTGTGGAGTTGGTTTCCTGCAAATAATGGTTCGTGACAATGTCAACACCTGCAATTACAGTGCTTTTGAAACCTTTTCCCTCCGGGCCTTCAGTGGAGCCATTTCCACCATAAGCGAGTCATCAGTGTTACCCTCTGTCCTACTGATCATCTTCCCTTCTACCTCCAGGCACAGCCCATCTGTGATCTCCCAGATCTCAAAGATATCCAACATCTCATCATGGCTGATGAAGTCCTGTAGATGATCATGATGGAGGCTGGAAGGAGACAACAGCAGCACTGGTAGAAGAAACCTAGATCTCGGAGCGAGTGCTCTGGTGTAACCAGAGCAGTGCTGGAAGTCGGGGGAGGTGAGCTAGTGGGAAAAACCCTCTGATTTTCTTTTTTCCTTTAAATTGATTTGAGAAAGAGAGAGAAACATCAATTGGTTCCACTTACTTATGCATCCATTGGTTGATTCTTTTATATGCACCTGTCCAGGACTGAACCCACAACTTTGGGGTGACAGGATAACATTCTAACCAGCTGACCTACCTTGCCAGGGAAACCTCTGATTTTTTTTTTTAAGAGAAGAAGATATGATGCAAGGTAACTAGCAGAAGTGGTGTCACTAACCACAGTGATCAAACAGACCTCCACCTTGTCGGATCAGAGAAAAAATATGGTTTAGTTTCAGTGATTTCATTGGATTGTAAACATGGCCAACTATGGCTCAATTATGTCAGTTATACAAATTCAGCTTTTGAAAATATTTGTCTGGGGATCAAAGAGGGATTATGATACTTTAACATAAGCTAAGGTAATCTCAGAAGAACAGTTATCTTCATAGAGCATTCTAGCCTTAGAAAGAATATCTATAGTGGTTTAATTACAGAAATGGCCCTAATTTGTTTGTGTCTCCTTATTATGCCTTTGGGGGTTTTATCACAGTGATTATAGGCTTGGTCACATAACTTACTTTGGGTAATGGGACAGCAGCAAATGTGATGTAAGCAGAGACACAATAAGCATTTCTAAACCTATCCTCTTCTTAACTGCTCTTGAGATACTGTTGAACTACTGTATCGAATAAGCCTGCCTAAGGCTGAGACACCACATAGAGCTGAGACAAGTTATCCCAGCTGAACCATCTTATACCAGTCAGACCCCAGCAGACCTGGCAACAGACAGCAGACACATGAGTATTCCCAGCCAATATCAGCTATGTCTAGTTCAAATAGACCAAAATCACCCAGCTGAGCCCACCTCAAACTACCATTCCTTAGGATAGTGACTAAACAAATGATGGTTGTTTTAAGCTATTGTATTTTTGACTAGTTTATCATGTAGCAATATGAGAAGGGACCAAAAAACCCACAGAATTTATTTATTAAAAATTGTATATTTATTCTTACATGTTTAAACATCAGTCACTTTCAAAGTACTCTCCATTTGATGCAATACATCTATTGAGACATTTTTTCCTCTGCTCAAAACAGTTTTTGAACTCATAGATTTTGATACCTTTCAGTGCTTTGCCATTTTTTTGTTTCACCTCTTCCACATTGGCAAAATGTTTCCCTTCAAGGACTTTTCTCATCTGGGGAAACAAACAAACAAAAAGTTGCTCAAAGCGAGGTTGGGCGAACAGGAAGGGTGGGGCATGGAGGCCATGCTGTTTTTGGTCAAAAACCACTGAACACTCAGCACAGTGTGGGCAGGTGCACTTGTAAATCACCCACTGTGAAATGGGCAAGTACACTGAAAGAGTCTTCAAAAAGAATTCACTGAAGCCAAACGCAGCCTCTCACAACAACACTGGTTGGTACACTGTCACAAGTGGGTTTCTAGAACACTCACCTAGAGGGGGAAGCCTGTACTACAAAGGGCCAGCCCTCCAGAAAGATGATTCCGGTTTTTGGGAGGTCCCCCTCATGTATATCTGCTACAATAGCATTGCTTTTTAATGTCTGATATAAACATATCAAAATTAATAGATTTCTTAAGTCACACTTCCTAAAAGTGACTTTTTACTTAATCCAGTCAATTCTTGAATATCTGAATAAATTGGGGATAGGGACATGTTGGAAAACCAAAATGCACTGACAACCCCAAATTCTAAAATCTGTTGAAAATATTCTGGAGATAGGTGATGGTGATGGCTGCAAAACAATATGAATATATGTAATACCACTGAGTTGTATGCTTAAAAATGATTTAAGTGGTAAAGTTGATGTATATTTGACATAATATGTATATTTGACCACAATAAAGACAACAAAAACAATTATCTGTTACTAGTTTCAACTTCATTCTTCATTCTGATCTGAATCAACTAAAAATAAAGAATTAGAAAGAACTCTTGTGGGTCTGATTTTATCCATTGCTCCTCCTTTGCCATGCATGCTAATGAGCAATGAAAGGGAACAGGCAGCAGCTGTCGGGGTAGGGGAGAAACAAGAAATCTCAATACTCCATTTCTGGTTAATGAATCAACTAGCACCAGGGGCCTGCCATAGGTGAACACTTTTCTCTCCTTCAGTCTTTTGATCGGCCTGAGTCATAATCAGCAAAGACATTCTGTGGCTCCTCAGTTATGCACATCCAATGCTGATTTCTTCTGTACACTCCATAGTAACCTGTGACCAGCTCTAATGTGTAAATCTTATTTTTGAATAATATATATGCTGTCTACTTCTAAAAATGAATTTTATGTGGCAGAAAGTCAACTATGGTTGAGAAAGGAAAGGGATATTTGTATTAGTTGGTGGTTAGATGCTCCTAGAACCTGCAGTATTCCCTTGGCTTACCATGGAGGTCTCCTGTGGAGAGTACCTGAACATGCCAAAGGCTTTCTGTGTCTTTCTAGGTGGGCAGCCTAGAAGTGCTAAGGAGTAAGTGCCCCCAGGAGTGACTTATAATATATGAGGAACCAGATGTGGTGGACATAGACCCAAGTTCCTTGATCCTTAGTGGGACAGCTAGACATGGTTTAACACCATCACTTGGAGGTTCTCAGTTGCCCTTAGTGATACCCACCTGTTCATTACCACACATTCTGTTAGTTCTTCTTCCTTCCTTGTTTCACTTTGCTGCCTCTTCACAGTGCTTCCTGGGATCACAAATAAGCCACTTGTACCCAATTCATTTGTGTCTGCTTTTGGAAGGAGGGAACTCAAATATAACAGTGTTACCTCAACTGGTATTCAGTAGACTTTTAGCTTCTTAGCCAGTAAGGCTAAGGAAACCCTACTCTTCAACAGAGCCAAGTTTGAATCATTAGTTATTAAATAGCCTCCCTTTTCAATCTACAACTTGGCATTATAAAAACTCTCACTCCTTCTCCAGGTCACTGGCAAATCATATCCTTCTAACTGGAATGAGCCACCCCCCAGGGCCAGGGACCATATTGGGCTCAGTTTAATAAGGGTTATTAAGGATGGAAGGGTTAAGATGCTTCCTGAGAGAATGATACAGAGGAACCTGATCAGATCAATGGGAAGGAGTGAGAGGCTGCATGAGGCAATGGTAAACAAGCTAGCTGGGCATGTGACAGATCTCCCTATCACAGGCAGACAGGGTAGGGAGAGGTGTAGACCTTCCAGGCTAGGTTGGGATTGGCTGAGAAGCTGAATGCCTCTAGAGTGCATGGAATTATGGGCTGGAAGATTTACACAAAAGGACAGCAGATGTTCACTCTGTCTTCCTCATGGATGCCTGAATGATCGTGTTACAGCTGCCTGAATTTCCCAAAGCATGGTATTTTAAATGGGAAAAGGAACTCTGAGTGTAGCATAGAACAGGTCTGACCTGGCAGAGGGTGGCAGAGGGTTATTTCTTTTGGGTGTTCTAGAGGGGATGGGTTCTGAGGCAGAAGTCTGCCCTTCTTATAAAATTGTGTAGTTTTTGTATCTTATATTATTTTAGTGTGTAAGCTAATCTTATAGAAATATGATTAAAAACTAACAGGGGAGAACCCTTTCAGTGGCAGAGGGGTTAGTGGAAGCTACACTAATGTTCTCCCAGGACTAATCTGGAATTACAACTAAATTGTAGAGAAATCATCCAGAATAGTTATTGAACACTAGCTGGAGACAAGCCTTATAACCAAGGAATACAGAAAAAACCACTTCACCACAACGTGACTGGTAGAGAGTATGGAGGAGTAGCAAGAGAGCTGTCTGGGCTCCCACGGGTGGCAGCTGAAGTGCGAGAAGGATATTTCAGCAGCCAGAGGGTTCACCCTAAGAAGTGTTGGGCCTATACCCCAAGGTGGGATCCCCAGCCTACAGCAGAGCCGGAAAGGAACCCAGATAACATCCAGCTATGAAAAGCAGCAGGGGTTTGTTTGCTAGTGAGAGACAGCTACAGATGCAGAAAGACTCTTAAAAGGCCAAAGCACAAAATTTCATAGGCAGCCCCAGGGAAGGCAGAGTGGACTAGAGACACTTGAGGAGAGTCTGGGGCTGGTGGCACTTGGGAGAGAACTGAGGAACAAGCTGCCAGGATTCCAATGCTGAGTCATTCCCCATACTGCAAGTGCCATTACTATCAGGCACAACATTCCTCTCTGAATGGCACCAACCTGTGGGGAAGCATAGCCCTACCTGCAGGAATTACTCTGCCCCACCCTGTGGTGCTTAAGCCAGGCTGTGATTACAGCTTGATTAGATTAGTGGCTTATTAGTTTAGCAGCTAAGGTGGAAAATACGGAGCAACCAAAATGGGGAGACAAAGAAATAGACCCCAAATGAAAGAACGAGAGAACTTTCCAGAAGAACTATGTGAAACAGAGACAAGAAATGCATCAGAGAGAGAGTTTAGACTGATTATAAGGATAATCAACAGCATGAAAAAAGACATAGAAGCCATAAAAAAGGACCAGTGAGAAATATAGGATACCATATCTGAAATAAATAATGCATTAGAAGGAAAAACAGCAGGTTAATATGAAATAGAGAAAAAAATCAGTGATTGAAGACAAGGTAGAAAAAACACCAAGGCAGAGCACCAAAAGGAAGAGAGAATTTTAAAAAATGGGGAGAACCTAAGAAACATTTGGACAACAGAAAGTGGAACAACATCCACATTATGGGGTTACCAGAAAGAGAAAAGAGCCAGCAAGGAATTGAGAACTATTTGAAGAAATAATGACTGAAAACTTCCCTACTCTGGTGAAGGACAAAGCCACACAAGTCCAGGAATCAGAAGGTCCCAAATATTTGGACCCAAAGAGGCCTACACAGAGACACATCATAACAAAACTGACAAAGCTTAAAAACGGAGAGAATCCTAAAAGCCACAAGAGAAAAGCAAAGAGTTACCTACAAGGGAGCACCAATTAGACTGGCATCTGATTACTCAAT
This sequence comes from Mormoops blainvillei, assembly GCA_004026545.1. NCBI lineage: Eukaryota > Metazoa > Chordata > Mammalia > Chiroptera > Mormoopidae > Mormoops > Mormoops blainvillei. The sequence goes on from PVJD01010917.1 coordinate 45,830, forward strand.
AGAAACATTTCAGGCCAGAAGGAATTAGCATGAAATATTCAAGGTGATGAAAAGCAAAGACCTATAACCAAGGTTATTTTAACCAGCAAGATTATCATTTAAAATTGAAGGAGAAAGAAGGAGCTTCCAAATCATAAAAAAACTAAAGGAGTTTGTTAACACAAAACCAGTACTGCAACAAATGTTAAAGGTCTTGCAAGGAGGAGGAGGAGGAGGAGGAGGAGGAGGAGGAGGAGGAGAGTGAGGTGGAAGGGGAAGGAGAGGGGGAGGGCGAGGAGGAGGATGAGAAGGAGAAAAAAAAAACAGAGGAAAACAGTCTAACAATAAAATGGCACTACCTAAGTACCTATCAATAATCATGTTAAATGTAAATGGCTTAAACCCTCCAAACCCTCCAAACAAAAAACATAGGGTAGATGAATAGATAAGAAATCAAGACCCTGATATGCTGCCTCTAAGAGACCCATCTGAGACAGAAAGATACACACAGACTAAAAGTAAAGGGTTGTAAAAAGATATTTCATGCAATGGAAAAGAAAAAAAGTCTGGGTTAGCAGTACTTATATCAGACAAAATAGACATTAAAACCAAAGCTATAGTAAGAAACAAAGAAAGACACTACATAATGATAAAGGGAACAATCCAACAAGGAGATATAACCCAAGTAAAACCTTTATGCACTCAACATAGGAGCACCTAAATATGTGAAGCAAATCTTGTTGGACACAAAGGGAGAGATTGACAGAGATATAGTCATACATGGATATTTTAACAGCCCACTGACTTCAATGTATAGATTTTCCAGGCAGAAAATCAACAAGGAGACAGCAGCCTTAAACAACACACTAGATCAAATGGATTTAATTGATATCTTCAGAGCATTTCACCCCAGGGCAGCAGAATATTCATACTTTTCAAAGGCACATGGAACACTTTGGGGTAGACCAAATGTTAGGACACAAAACAAGTCTCAATAAATTTAAGAAGATTGAAATCATGTCAAACATCTTCCCTGACCACAGTGCTATGAAACTAGAAATCAATCACAACACTAAAAAACATGCAAAGACATGGAAATGAAATAACATGTTGTTAAACAATGAATGGGTCAACAATGAGATCAAGGAAAAAAATCCAAAGATACATTGAAATAAATGAAAATGAGGACACAACAATTCCTAATTGGTGGAACACTGAGAAAGGAATCCTGTGAGGGAAATTCATAGCATTATAGACCTATATCAAAAAACAAGAAAAAGCTCAAATAAACAATCTTTCTTTGCATTTAAAGGAACTTGAAAAAGAACAGAAAGTCCCAAATGAGTAGAAGGAAGGAAATAATAAAGATCAGAGCAGAAATAAAAGAAATAGAATCTAAAAAAAGATACAAAAGATCAATGAATCCAAGAAATGGTTCTTTGAAAAGATAAACAAGATTGACAAAATTTAAGCAGATTCATCAACAAAAAAAGAGAGAAGACCCAAATAAATAAAATCAGAAATAAAGAGGAGAGATTATAACTGACACCAAAGGAATACAATCGGTGGTAAGAAAACATTATGAACAAGATATGCCAACAAACTGGACAACATGGATGAAATGGATAAATTCCTAGAAGTATACAATCTTCCAAAAATAAAACAGGAAGAATCAGAGAATCTGAATAGACAGATTACACCTAATGAAATTGAAGCAGTAATCAAAAGATTCCCAACAAAAGAAAACCCTGGACCAGAGGGATTTACAGATGAATTTTACCAAACATTCCTATCCTTCTCAAATGATTTCACAACATTCAGGAGGATGGAAGGGTCCCAAACACATTTTATGAGGCCAGCATTATCCTAATTCCATAACCAGATAAAGATACTACTAGGAAAGAAAATTTTAGGTCAATATACCTGATGAACATAGACGTTAAAATCTTCAACAAAATATTAGCAAACTGAACACAGCAATGCATCAAAAAGATTACACACCATGATTAAGTGGGATTTATTCCAAGAATGCAATATTGGTATAAAGTTTGCAAATCAATAAATGTGATTCACCACATAAACAAAATGAAGGATAAAAAACCATGCAATAATATCAGTAGATGCAGAATAAGCTTTTGACAAAATCCAGCACACATTTACAATAAAAGCTCTTAGCAAAGTGGGATTAGAGGTCACTAAACATAACCCACTGCCAGTATCATAATCAACAGGCAAAAACTACAAGTGTTTCCCCTTAAGATTGGGAACAAGACAGGGATATATTTTTTCAGCTCTCTTATTACATAGTACTGGAAGTCCTAGCCACAGAAATCAGACAAGAAGAGGAAATAAAAAGTACCTTAATTGGAAAGGAAGAAGTAAAACTATTTTTATTTGCAGAGGACATGATTCTGTACATTAATGTCCCCAAAGATTCCACCAAGAAACTACTAGGTCTGATAAGTGAATTCAGCAAAGTAGTAGGATATAAAATTAATATCCAGAAATCAGTTGCATTTTTATATGCCAATAATGAACTAACAGAAATGAAAATTAAAAAACAATCCCATTCACAATTGCTTCAAAAAAAAATACCTAGGAATAAACCTAACCAAAGATGTAAAAGGCTTGGACTTAGAAAATTACAAGACACTGAAGAAACAAACTGAAGAAGATACAAATAAATGGAAGCACATACTGTATTCCTGGATAGGTGAAATTAACATCATTAAAATGTCCATACTACCCAAAGAAATCTATTGATTCAATATAATTCCTCTCAACATTCCAAATACATATTTCACAGAACAAGAGCAAATATATCAAAATTTTATATGGAAGTACAAAACAACCTTCATAGCAATAGCAATCCTGTGAAAAAAGAACAAAGTTGGAGGAATAGCACTACCTAATGTAAAACTATACTACAAGGCCATAGTAATCAAAACAGCCAGGTACTGGCAGAATAACAGACATGTAAATCAATGGAACAGAATAGAGAGCCAAGAAATCAATTTACACCTTTATAGTTGATTAATAGTCAACAAAGGAAGTAAGTACATATGATGGGTTAAAGATAGTTTATTCAATAAATGGTGTTGAGAAAATTGGACAGATACTTGCAAAAAAATGAAACTAGACCATGTGCTTATACCACACACAAGAATAAACTCAAAATGAGTTAAAAACTTAAATGTGAGGCCTGTAACCATTAAAATCATAGAAGAAATCATAGGCAGCAAAATCTCAGGCTTTGCTTGTAGCAATTTTTTAGTGGATGTATCTCCCCAGGGAAGGGAAGAAAAAGTAAACAAATGGGACTACATCAAGGTAAAAAGTTTTTGCACAGCAAAAGAACACATCAATAAAATGAAAAGACAACTTGCAAAATGGGAGAACACATTCTATGATACATCTGAAAAGGGGTTAGTATCCAAAATTTATAACCTTCTTACAAAACTTAAGACCAAAAAAAAAAAAAAAACCCAAACAACCCAATTAAAAAATGGACAAAGGACCTGAAGAGATACTTCTCTAAAGAGGACTTACAAATGGCCAATAGACATATGAAAAGATGCTCAAAATCACTAATCATTAGAGAAATCCAAATTAAAACCACAATGAGATACCATCTCACACCTGTCAGAATGGCTATCATCAATAAATCAACAACCAACAAGTGCTGGAGAGGATGTGGAGAAAGAGGAACCCTTTTGTACAGTTGGTTGGAATGTAGACTTGTGTAGCCACTGCGGAAATAAAAAATGGATCTTCCTTTTGAGCCAGCAATCCCACTTCTTGGGATATATCCAAAGGAACCAAAAACTAATTAGAAAGAACATAAGCACCCCTATTTCATTACAGCATTATTTTCAATCGCCCAGGTATGGAAGCAGCCCAAGTTTCCATCAATAGATGAATGAATAAAACAACTATGGGACATTTACACATTGGAACTCTATGTAACAGTAAAAAAGAAGAAAATTTTATCCTTTGCGACAGTATGGATGGAAGCAGCACCTCAAATGAAAACAGAGCAGATTCCAGGTGGTTAAAGGAACCAAAGGAAATTTAAAACTAGAATATTTTTTAAAGATTTCCATTATGATTAAAATAAAATAAAGGTTTTCCACTTGTCATGGGAACTTCAGTTATCTAGAAACACATTTTTAGAAAACACTTTTGGTTGGCAAAGGATCTGAGGTCT
>PVJD01010918.1:0-49993 GCA_004026545.1 Mormoops blainvillei
AAGGACCCATTGACAAAGCCAAATGGGGGAAGGATGGAGGGTGGGAGGTGGGGAGGGGTGGGGCTGGGGGAAGTAGTGGCAGGAAAATGTTGATGCAGGGATGATGGGATGGGATGCAAGGTGGAGGAGATAAAGGGGAGAAAAAAATAAAACAACTATAATAGCATAAGCAATAAAAACTTTGTACACTCCAAAAAAAGAAAAGAAAATACATAGGGACCAATGGAATATAACAGAGAATTCATTAATAAACCCATGTATCTTACGCTCAATTGATTATTGATGAGAGTGTCAAGACTATTTGATCAGGAGAGAATTATCTCTTCCATAAATGATACTGGGACAGCTGTAAGTTTACATATAAAAGAATAAAGTTAGACCATTACATCAAACTACCCACAAAACATAATTCAAAATGAATCAATGGCCTAAAAATGAGAACTATAAATCTCTTAGAACAAAACATGGGGGTAAATCTTCATGAGTTTAGATTTGATAACGGAATTTTAGAGATGACATCAAAAGCAAAGCAATAGAAGAAAAATAGATGAGTGGAACTTTAGAGAAATGAAATCTTTTGTACATCAGAAGACGCTATGAAAAAAGTATAAAGACAATCTACAAAACGGGAGAAAACACTTGTTAATCATTGTTATGGGATGAACTGTTTGTTTGCAAAATTCATATGTCAAAGTTGTAATACCCAATACCTCAGTCTATGACTGTATTAGGAAATATGGCCTTTAATGTGGTGTTTAAATGGTTGCAGGGTCAAGACGGCAGAGTACGAAGATCCTGAGCTTACCTCCTCCCACAGACACAACAAAACTACAACTAACTATAGAGTAACCATCACCGGAAACAACCTGAAGACTAGCTGAACAGATTTTCTATAACTAATGACACTTTTTAAAAGCCACATTAAGATGAGTAGGAGGGGCAAAGACATGATCCAGTCACAGTCCACACCCCTGGTGTGGCGAGGACATCACAGCTGAGGTGGTCCCCCTCAGGACCAAGTAGACTGAGCCCCACAACTGCCATCCCAACCTGGGGTACCTGTACTGGGAAGAGGAGCTTACATAACATCAGACTGAAAATCAGCGAGGCTTACATCTGAGAGATTTGAGGGTTGTAGGAAAGGGAGGCTCCACCATTAAAGGGATCCCACACAAACTCACTAGCTCCGAATTCTAGTTCACATGAGTAGTTTGAAAAGTACCTGGATCATAAGTTAAAAATTACATTGAGTAACTTTAGGGTGAGTGCCAGAGGGGCAGGAATAAGTAGGAACTTCCTCTGGGGATGGGACTTCTGACAAGTGTCACTGATTCTTTGTTCCGTTTATTTTACTCTTCTTCCAACTAGCTGGCCCAGCATGGGGGGGTCACTTCTGACACTCTCCATCAACCTGGCTAATACTGTTTACCATGTTCTGCTATTCCCCTGAGGTCCCACCCCACCCATTCTGCCTGCCCAAGTCAGAGCCCCACCCAAGCAGCACCAACCCTAGCATACTTGGAGGTCAGGTTCATTACACCTTAGAGCCCTTGCCATGTGGTTCCAACCCTGGCATGCATGTTGGCCAGCAATGGAACATCCCAGAACCCCTTCCAAGACACCCTAGATCTGGTGGGCATCCTTGGCCAGCACTGGAGCCCTTCCCAAGCATCTCCAGCATAAAATATCCAGTGGGCAGCCTTGGATATCTCCAAAGTCCCTCCACAATAGGTCTTGCTCCTGGCGGATAGCCCACATGCATCAGATCATTCAAAGCAGTTATGGCATGTCCTCACAGCCAGTGGCCTAGGGGGCCAAATCCATACACTAGTGTACCTGCAGCAATCACAGCTGAACTACAACAGCAGGGTACAGGCAACCCGCATGGAATATATCCCTGAAGCACAGGGCTATAGAGATCAGAGAGGATTGCGCCACTTGGCCCCACAGGGCACCTTCTACATAAAGCCACTCTTTCAAGGCCAGGAGACCTGCTAATCTACCTAATATATGGAAACAAACACAGAGAGATAAGCAAAATGAGGAGACAGAGCAATGTGCTCCAAAAAAGAACAGGAAAAAAAACAGAAAAAAAATCAAAGCAAAGATAAGCAATCTGCCAGATGAAGAATTCAAAATAATGATGACAAACATGCTCAATGAACTTTGGAGAAGAACAGAAGAATTCAGTGAGTAGTTAGACAAACAGATAGAAAATAGAGAAAAAAGCAATAAAAACTGAAGAACACATTAATGAAATTAACACACTAGAGCAGGGGTCCCCAACCCCTGGGTGACTGACTGGTACCAGTCTGAGATCTATTAGGAGGAACTGGGCCTCCAGTGAAGCTCGTCTGAGCTCTGACTCTTGTCTCCCTGCCTCCTGTTTTACCCTGCCCTCCTTGTCCACAGCAGGAGGTGAGCAGAGGGTGAGAGCCTGAGCTCTACCTCCTGTCCTTCACCCAAGCTTGCCTGAGCTGCACCTCCCCACAGCCATGGAAAAATTGTCTTCCACAAAACTGGTCCTTGGTGCCAAAAATGTTGGGAACCACTGCACTAGAGGGGATCAACAGATTAGGTGATGTAAGAGATTAAATCATCAATCTGGAAGAAAAAGTAGTGAAAATTACCCAATCGAAACAGGAAAAAAAGAAATGAAAAATTGATGATAGTTGAAGGGGGCCACTGGGACAATACTGAGAATACTAATCATCACATCACAGATGTCCCATAAGGAGAAAAGAGAGAGAAAGAAAGGGACAGAAAATGTATTTGAAGAAATAATGGCTGAAAACTTCTTTAACCTAGTGAAGAAAACAGACACCCAAGTCCAAGAAGCACAGGGTCCTAAACAAGATCAACCCAAACAGACCCACATCAAGACATATCATTACTAAAATGTCAAAAGATAAAGAGAGGATCTCACAAGCAGCAAGAGAAAAATAATAGTTACATGCAAGGAAATTCTCATAAGCCCGTGAACTGACTTTTCAGCACAAACTTTGCAGGTCAGAAGAAAATGAAGCCATATATTTAAAGAGACGAGGGAGGAAAAAACCTCCAGCCACAAATACTCTACATAGGAAGGTTATCACTCAGAATTGAAGGAGAAATACAGATTTCAAGACAAGGGGAAGTTAAAGGAATTCATCAACCCTGAACTGGCACTACTAGAAATGCTAGAGACTTCCTTAAGAGGAAAACAAAAGGGCAAAATGAAAAATAAAAGAATATAAGGGGAAAATGTCACTGGTAATATAATGGATCAGCCACTTACAAAGCTAGTATGAAGGTTCAAAGACAAAAGTAGTAAAATCATTAGTATTTATAATAATAGTTAAGGGATACACAAACACACAAAGAGATATAAAATATGATGTCAAAAACATAAAACGTGAGGGAGGGTGAGTAAAAATATAGAGCTTTGAGAAATCATTCGAATTTATGAAACCATCAACTTAAAATAGGCTGCTATAAATGTATGCTCTTATATATGAATATTATTGTTATAACAAACAAAAAAACCTGTAATAGATAAACCAAAAAAGGAATCAAAAGCACTAAAGAAAGTTATTAATGAACAAGGGAAGTGAGCAAGAAGAAGAAACAGAGAACTACAACAACAACCTGCAAACAATTAATAAAATGACAATAATTACATACTTATTGATAATTACTTTAACTGTAAAAGGACTAAATGTTCAATCAGGATAGAGAGTGCCTAAATGGGTTTTTAAAAACAATACCCATATACATACTGCTTACAGGACACTCAACTGAGATCTAAAGAACTTTGACAGGAAAGGGAAGGAAAAAGATATTTTATGCAAATACAAATGAGAAGCTGTAGAAACAATACCTATATCAGACAAAATAGACTTTAAAACAAAGACTAACAAAATGCAAAGAAGGGTGTTACATAATGATAAAGTGATCAATCCAGCAATCGGTTATCATACTTATAAACACCCATGCATCCAACATAGCAGCATCTAAATAATATCAACAGACATAAAGGGAGAAAATTACAGTAATGCAATTATGGTATGGGACTTTAACACTCTAGTTATATTGATATCTAGATCATCCAGACAGAAAATCAACAAAAAAACATAGGCCTCAAAGGACGCATTATATCAGAAGAACTTAATAGCTATTTAGTGAAGATTCCATCCAAAAACAGCAGAATATAGTCTTTTCAGGTGCACATATAAGTCTCCAAGACAGATCACATGTTAGGCCACAAAACAATTCTCAATAAATTTAAGAAAACTGAAATTATATTAAGTACCTTTTCTGAACACAATGGTAGAAAACCAAAAATCAATTACAAGAACAACACTGGAGAAAACACAAACACATGGAGGTTAAACAGGATAATAAACAACCAATGGTTTAACAAAGAAATCGAAGAGGAAACCCCCAAAAAACTTCACACAAATGAAAATGGAAACACGGCGTTCCAAAATCTATGGAACACAGCAAAAGCAGTTCTAAGAGGGAAGCATAGCAATACAGGACCACTTTAAGAAACAAGAAAAAACTCAAATTATCTAACTTTACCCCTAAATAAACTAGAGAAAGAAGAGCAAACCAAGCCCAAAGTCATAGAAGGAAGGAAATAATAAAGATCAGATTGGAAAGAAATAAACTAGAGAAAAAAAAATCTATAAAACTCAGATGTGGTTCTTTAAAAAGATAAACGAAATTAAAAAACCTTTAGCCAGACAAATCAAGAATAAGAGAGAGGGTTTAAATAAATAAAATCAGAAAAGAAAGAAGATTAATTATTGCTGAAACCACATAAATAAAAAGGATCATAAGAAAATATTATGAACAATCATACATCAACAAACTGGATAACTAGAAGGAATGAATACATTTCAAGAAACATACAGTCTTTGAGGATAAAATCAGGAAGAAACACAAAATTGAAACAGACAGGTTACTAGTAATGAAATTGAATCACTAACCAAAAACCTCCCTAGGAACAAAAGTTCAGGATTAGATGGCTTCCAGAAGAATTCTACTAAACATTTAAAGAATTAACACTTCTACTTTACAAACTATTCCAAAACAATGAAAGTTTCCAAACTCATTCTACAAGGCCAGCATTACCCTGTATCAAAACCAAAGAAACAACAATAAAGCAAAAATTATAAGCCAATGTCCTTGATGAATATAGATGCAAAAATTCACAACAAAATATCAGCAAACAAAATTCAAGAATACATTAAATGGTTCATACATTTTAATCAATTGGGGTTTTTTTCAGGGATGCAAGGATGGTTCACTATCTGCAAATCAATTATTATTCACCACATTAACAAAGAATAAAAATTATGGTCATCTCAATAGATAAAGAAAAAAAGGACAAAATTCAACACTCACTTATGATAAAAATTCTCAACAAAGAGTGAAATACCTTAACATAATAAAGGCGACATATAACAAAAGTGCAGCTAATATAACACTCAAATCTAAAAACCTGAAAACTTTTCCTTAATATTCAGAACAAGACAAGGATGCTCACGCTTGACATTTTTATTCAAAATAGTATTTGGAATTCCTAGCAAAACAATCAGACAAGAAAAAAAAATAAGCATACAAACTGGAAAGAAACAAGTAAAACTGTCATTATTTGCAGATGTCATGATGCTACATGTACAAAAATCCTAAAAACTCCAAAAAAAAACAACTATTAGAAGTAATAAATCAATTCAGTAAAGTTACAGGGTAAAAAATTAATACACAGAAATCTTACCCCTAAATAAACCAGACAAAGAAGAACAAACCAAGCCCAAAGTTCCATAGCATTTTATACACTAATAATTATCAGAAACAAAAAATAAGTAAACAGTCCTATTTACAACTGCATCAAAAATAATAAAACACGTGGGAAAAATTTAACCAAGAAGGCAAAAAACCCGTACTCTGTACTCTGAAAACAGACACTGAAGAAAAATAATTGAAGATACAAATATTTGGAAGGATATCCTACACTCAGTGATTAGAAGAATTAATATCACTAAAATGTTTAACTACCCAAAGCAATCTACAGATTCAATGCAATTCCTAACACAATACGTGACATATTTTACTAAACTGGAATAATCCTAAATTTTATATGGTACCACAAAAGGCCATGAGTAGTCAAAGCAATCTTTATAAAGAACATAGTTGGAGTTATCACATTCCCTGACTTCAAATTACAAAAGTTTAGTAATCAAAACTGTATGGTTCTGGCACAAAAACAGACACATAGATAAATGGAACAGAATTGAAAGTCAAAGAACTAACCCATCTTATATACCCAATTAATCTAAAACAAAGGAGGCAGGGACATACAGTGCGTGGAGGGAAGACAGTCTCTTCAATAAATGGTATTAAATCATCAAAATGTCCATACTACCTAAGGCAATTTACAGATTCAACACAATGCCTATCAAAATACCAATGATATATTTCACAAATATAGAACAAACATTTCAAAAATTTATAGGGAACATAAACGACCTTGAAAGGCCGCAGTAATGCTGAGAAAGAAGAACAAAGTCAGAAGGATCACAATACCCGATATCAAGCTATACTACAAGACTACTGTAGTCAACAGTCTGCTACTGCCATAAGAACAGATACATAGATCAATGGAACAGAACAGAGAGCCCAAAAATAAACCCATGTCTCCAGGGTCAATTAATATTTGACAAAGAGAGCAAAAGCATAAAATAGAGTAAAAATGACCTCTTTAACAAATGGTGTTGGGACATCTGGATAGCTACATTTAAAAAAAGGAAACTCAACCATGAACTTACACCATAAACAAAAATAAACCTAAGGTGGATAAAAGACTGAAATATAAGCTGCGAAACTATAAAAGTCCTAGAGGAGAGAATAGGCATGAAAATCTCACATATTCCACACAGCAATATTTTCACCAATCCATCCCCTAGAGCAAGGGACATAAAGGAAAGAATAAACAAATGGGACTACAGCAAATTAAAAAGCTTCTGTATGGGTAAAGAAAACATCAGCAAAATGAAAGGGGAACCAACTGTATGGGAAAATATATTTGCCAATGATACATCAGACAAGGGTCTGATCTCCAAAATATATAAAGAACTAACACAGCTCCACTCTACGAAGACGAACAACCCAATTAAGAAATGGGCAAAGGGCCTGAACAGACACTTCTCCAAGGAGAACATGCACAGGGTCTAGAGACACATGAAAGGATACTCAGCATCAGTAGCCGTCAGAGAGATGCAAATTAAAACCACAATGAGATACCACTTCACACCAGACAGAATGGCCATCATAACCAAATCAACAAACAAGTGCTGGTGAGGATGTGGAGAAAAGGGAACCCTAGAGCACTGTTGGTGGGAATGCAGACTGGTGCAGGCACTGTGGAAAACGGTATGGGATTTCCTCAGAAAATTAAAAATGGAACTGCCTTTTCACTCAGTGATTCCACTGCTGAGATTATACCTTAAAAATCCGGAAAACCCATTCAAAAGAACCTATGCACCCCAATGTTCATAGCAGCACAACTGACAATAGCCAAGTGTTGGAAATAGCCTAGGTACCCATCAGTAAATGAGTTGAACAAAAAACTGTGGTACATTTACACAATAGAATACTATGCAGCAGAAAGAAAGAAGGAGCTCCTACCATTCATAACAGCTTGGAGGGATCTGGAGAGCATTATGCTAATTGAAATAAGTTAGGCGGTGAAAGACAAATACCACATGATTTCAGCTATAGGTGGAGACTAATCAACAGAACAAACAAGCAAGTAAAATATAACTGAAGACACTGAAGTGAACAAATTGACAGTGAACAGAGGAGAGAGGGGAGGGGAATACAGAATGGGTCAGGGGAAGGGTAGTCACGGAACATTTATGGGGGACTCATGGACAAAGTCAAGGTGGGGTGAGGTCGAGGGTCGGGGGAGGGGGAAGTGATAGGGGTAAAATGGGCAAAACTGAACTTGAACAACAATAAAAAATTAAAAAAAATAAAAATGATGTTAAGAAAACTAAACAAATACCTGTAAAAAGATGAATCTGAACCACTGTCTTTCATGATATAGAAAAAAAACTTCAAAAAGGATTAAAGCCTTAAATGTAAGACTTAAAACCATAAATCCCCTTGTAAGAAAAGATAGTCCATATACTCTCCGACATCAGTCTTAGCAATAATTTTTTGGATATGTCTCTTCAGGCAAAGGCGACTATGTCATACTAAAAATCTTTTGTATAGCAAAGGAAACCATCAACACAATAGAAAAGCTGCCTGCTGAATGAGAGAAGATATTTGCAAACAATACATGTGACAACGGTTTAGTATTGACATATAAAGAGCTTATAAAATTCAACACTAAAAAAAAAACACACCCAAAAATCCCATTTAAAAAATGGCTAGAGGACATGAATAGACATTTCTCCATAGAGGACATACAGATGGTCAGATATATGAAAAGACGCTCAACATCACTAATCAATGAAATGTAAATTAGAAATACAATGAGATACCACCTCACACCTGCCAGTATGGCTATTATCAATAAATCAGCCCCAGTTGCCGTGGCTCAGCGGCCTGAGCACTGGCCTATGAACCAAAGGGTCACCGGTTCGATTCCCAGTCCGGGCACATTCCTGGGTTGCAGGCCAGGTCCCCAGTAGGGGACACATGGGAGGCAACCACACATTGATGTTTCTCTCCCTCTTTCTCCCTCCCTTCCCTCCTCTCTATAAATAAATAATAAAATCCTTTTTAAAAATCAACAAACAACATGTGTTGATGAGGATGTGGAGAAAAGGGAACCCTCATGCACTGTTGATGTGTGATTGTAAATTGATGTAACCACTAGGGAAAACAGTATGGAGAATACTCAAAAAATTAACACTAAAACTACCATATGACCCATCAATTCTAGTTCTGGGTATTTATCTGAAGAAATTCAAAACACTAATCTTGAAAGATATATGTGCCCCTATGTTCATTGCAGCATTATTTATTGTACAATAGTCAAGATATGGATGAAACCAAAGTGACCATAGATAGATGAATGGGTAAAGAAAACGTGGTATTTTATACACAATGGAATATTACTCAGTCCTAAAACAAAATGAAATCTTGACATTTGTAACAACATAGGTGGACCTAGAGGATATTATGTTAAGTGAAATAAGTCAGAGAAAAATAACATAGAATTTACTTATACATGGAATCTAAAAAATAATAAAAACAAACAAAATATAAACACATTTATAGATACAAAAATGTTGGTTGCCAAATGGGACTGGGGTTGGGGATGGGTGAAAAAGTTGGAAGGTATTAAGAAATACAAATTGCCAGTTTACAAAAATAATCACTGGATATGAAGTACAGCATAGGAAAGTCAATAATATTGTTATAACTATGTATGGTGTCTGATGGGCACTAGACTTACAGGTAATCACTTCATAAGGTATATAAACATGTAATCACTATGTTGTACACCAGAAATATAATATTGTATGTCAACAGTAAATGAAAAATATATTTGAATTTTTTTAAATAAAGGGAACAGATAAAAACATTAATAAATGATAAAAAGAAATCTTTTTGTCTTTGAAAAATTTATGTACATAAATATACACAGCTATCAATCTAAAAATGCCATAACAACAAAATGGGATATATAATAAACATATATAAATTACGAGGTTTGTCCAAAAGGTATCCAGCCATGTAATATGAAAAAAAGACATTTATTGAATAAGATGCAAGATACAAGAAACATCGTACATAGGATAAAGACACATTAGTCCCCTTCAGAGTAGGCACCTTGGGACCTCACCCAGTTCTTCCAATTACCATCAGCTGCCCTGTAATACTTCCCTGAATCTCATTGATGGTCTGAAATCTCTTCCATTTCAAAGGTGACTTTTAGTTTTGAGAAAGCCAGAAGGTGCAGGTTGCCAACTCTGGGCTACAGGGGGCCTGAGTCACCTGGGTGATCTGATGTTTTGCCAAAGAAACTCTGCATGAGATGTGATGCATGAGTGGGCACATTGTCATTATGAAGCTGCCAATCACCAGTTGCCCATAGCTACAGCCTTCTGAATCACCCAAATAGTTTCCACGGAGGAATGTTCAAGTTTAACACAAAATTTGGTGCAAATTCATTGCTCTACTCGTGCAGTCATTTTGAATGCAACAGCCACACAGTACACATGCTCACTCAACAGCGTTTCCAATCCCCACTAACTAGTACAGTGAAGCCGTCATTGTTCACACACGTGCATTCCAACCCACTCTCCTTGGCTGTGAGGTTACATTGATGTCTTGCAAACCACCCTCATTATATTAACAATGGCTGGACTTTTTCTGGACAGACCTCGTAATATATATTTTAAGAAGTGTATATACATACACACAAGTTGGGGCAAAGTAGGTTTACAGTTGTTCCCATGGAAAATAATACAATAATTAATAAATAGTAATACAAGAATAAACTGTTTTGTGTACTCACAATTTAAACCTACTTTTGCCCCTCTATATGTATATAGTATATATATATATATAAATCCTCTGCCATCACAGCTTACATTTCACTCTGGAGTTTCAGCTTCCTTCCACCACTTTAACCACCACTGTGGAAATAGAGGGTAGGAAAATATTATCAAGAGAAATAGGAGGTCAGGGTAGCCATGTAACCTTAAACCCCAAACCAGAGTCCTTTGACCTCAAGCATCCCCTCGTATTACCTCTTCCCAAACCCCTTAGCACTCTGACATTCAGCTTAAGAGCTTGTAGTTTGAGTTTTTCCCATCTGTAGCATCAGGAAATAAAATGAATATTGAATTTATCTTGATTTTATGTCAACAAAGGTGTGCAGTCTACTTCTGAGTTGCTGTTTATTAAACTGGGAAATGTATGATAAAAGTCTTTAACATGACTTTATTCTGGAACAACTTTAATCCCAGACTATGCAACTTTAGTGAGAAGTAGCAAAGTCTACTGGAAAATTATTAGCTTTGGAAGGAAGTTTTGAAGGTCTTCTAACTCAAAGTTCTACCTGATGCATAATACCATGCTTAAACATTTCTGCCAAAATGCACTTCTGTTTAACCAGTTCCAGTTAGGAGGGTTACAGTCAATAAATTGCTAGAAAATTCCTAACAGTAAGCCAAAATTCTGACTTCTTGTAAAATCTGAATTAATCTGCCCTCTCAAGCTACCCAAGTAAATATTACCCTTCTTCTATCTGACAAGGCATTTAATTATTTGAAGAAAATATCCACAAACCCCAGCCTTTAGACTAAAGCATTCTTGATTCTTTTCATAATTTTGTGTTTATTTGTAAATGGTCACCATTTGGTCATTTCCCAGGTTTCTTGTGTCCATATTGATTGTGGAACTCTGAAATGATACAAATTTCCCAACAAAATGATCAAATACAAAATGAAACTTTATGAAGAACTTCTTTATTCTAGACACCACGCCTCTTATTAATGGAACCTAAGATTTCATTATGTGTGTGTGCATTATAAATTTCATATGGTTGGCTCCTGTTAGAGTAAATTAAAACCACTGCATCTTCTTTACATATGCTATTTTTAAGCCACATAACCACTTACCTTTGTTAACTGAATTTTTGAAAAGTATGCGACTTCACATTTGATCTTATGCTATTTAATCCTGCTAGATTTGGTTATTTTTTTTCTTTATCCTACTAAGGACCCTGGGTCTTGCCAGTGATATCGATTGCATTTATTCTACCTCCTCATACTACACTATTTGCAATGGGATGGGCAAGGTATTTTATGCATTCAGGCTAGTCATTAAAAAATAAATAACTTTGATGGGATAGAACTGACACAACACTGAACACTGCCAATTCAAATTACTAATCCATCTACTGTCCTGTCATTATCATCTAGCTCATATTACTCCATTTTATTCTCAAGGGCATTTTGAGAAGCTGCTAAATGCCGTTGTGAGGTACACAATGTTTATTGCCTTCTGAGGTCTCTGGGAGGCAGCTCACCAAACCGGCAGGCATCCCCCAGAGCAGCTGAAGCACAAGTGGCCCATGTGATTGCCAATTTGGAGACATACCATATGTATTAGGCCACTGTGAACAGATGTATTGAAGGGAAGTTTCAAATATTAGCCACAACTTAAAAGTCAGAAAGGCAAAGCCCAAATTGCAGTTATTGATTGCAATCAGTTAGAACTGATTCTCACATATGCATTTTTATGCAATCTGTTTCCGGGTAAATAGCAGCAACGATGTATTTATTTAACAAAAGCTAATGTGTCTCCTCAACAACACTCAGGAGGTCAGCTAATATATATTTTATTATTAAACCTCTATGATAGACTAGGATCATTTAGTGGACTTAAGGGGAAGCGGAATAGTGAACTGTTTATAAGTGCACACTCTGGAAGGTCAGAAGTACAAATTTTGACTCTGTTGTTTAATAGCAGTGTGACCCTGCAAAATTACTGAATCTCTTATTTCCTTATATGTAAACTGGGGATGATAACAATAGTACTATTTTACAGGGTTGTTATGAAAATTGAACATAACCATGAATACATTAGCTATTATTGTTATCCCAATCTAACACAGACAATCTTATGAAATCCACGCTAGGGCTGAGTAATCATCATTTACTTTCTTTCATGCTCAACAACAACTCTTTTAATAATGAATTATAGGATCCTTCTTGAAATTACCTTAAATTTGTTAATCTAAACATTGGGCCCCGAAGTTCTGAAGCTGGATTTTGAAAGTACTGTGTTAGGGAACCCAAATCTGCACTCAGATGACTCAATATACATCCGTTTGATAAATAATGTTGCCCATGTACATCAGGACAATCAACCCCTTGTTAGAGGGTGGTTTACCCAAACTTTTAAGTTTGCCAGTGTAGAATAGCTTTTGCCAAACAGTATCTAAAGCCTAGGTAAGCGTTTACACCATCTGATGAAGTTGCTTTTGGGGGTGGCGCCTGTCTGATATCTTCCAAATCATGCTTCTCCTTATTTTTAAAAAATTCCTTTACCTCTGGGTCTCCTAACAGACTTCTGGAAAAATGGTAGCATTAGAATAGGTCCCCAGTTCTTCCCTTTCTCCCACTGACCAACAGAAATGATCACAGGGAAACACAAAATGAGCAATGCCTATACAATGAAGGCATCAGAGCCCTCAAAGAACTTCCGGAAAACATGATGTTGACGGGGCCATGCTGAGGCATATCAGCAATCTGAAGTACTGAGCTGTACTGACAAATCAAGAAAATCATGACAGAAAATCCCTAATACCGTCTAGTTCTAAAAAAGCAAGGACTATGTCTATGAGGGTTTTTTTTTTGTTTAATCCCTTCACCTTTTTCACCCAGCTCCCCAAGCCCCTCCCTTCTGACAGCTGTCAGTCTATTTTCTGTATCTATGAGTCTGTTTCTCTTTTGTTTTATTTCATCCACTAGATTCCACATATAAGTGAAATCATATGGTATTTGTCATTCTGACTGGCTTATTTCATTCAGCATAATATTCTCCAAAAATAAATGCCATGTTTGTAAAGATATATATATATATCAACTAGAGGTAGAAGCTATCAGTGAAAAAGTCTGGGATGAGAACCTCTCATAAGTTGAGGGAAGCCTGAGTAACTTCTGTTTTATTTAAGCCTCCGAGTATATTTTTAAATAAAAGAATGCCAAATTAGGAATATCAGAATTTCCACAGTTAACATATTTTACATTTATTAAATTAAGCTGTATGATATGCATTTTCCATCAAGTGGTCTGGCTCTATGGCTGGAGTAATCAATTCATTTGAGGATAATGTCAGAATTCTAAATTTGAGTCCCTTAGTGAATGTGAGACACAGGCCAGATGGCTCTCCTGATATCTTAAGCCCAATCCCTGAGCGAGGCCCTGACTAGAATTACTCCATTTGCTGCTATTTTGACACTTCAGATCAACAAAATTTGGAGCAGGCTGATCACTCTCAGAGGGCAAGTCAGTGTATCTGATGGTGGTTTGGAAATAAACATGATGGTCTCGACCTGGTATGAACCCTCTTCAATGAGCCAGGAGGGCTTGTTTCAATGTTGTGTAGCCAATCCCCCCACCACCACACACCCACACAAGTGGTGAGAGTATATACAATACCGACAACATGCCTGAAGTAGAGGCCAAAGGAGCAAATGAGAAAAGCCATCTTAAGGTGAAATGCTGGAGTTGCCCATGACTCTAGCTCCCTCCCCACTACTTCATCCTGCTGGATCACAGCACCAGTAGTATAAATTTACACCCTCCAGCAGTCCGGTGTAAGCTTAGGGAGGGGGTGACAACCAAGTAAATAGTGAAAGCATGTAGGAATTGCCCCACTTTTACTGGGGGGAAAGGGATGACAGGTCAGAATATACCCATCTTGATTTGGTGTTGAATAAATGGATAAACTGTGAATGTATTATATAGATAAATAAAACCCCAAAGGAAAACAGAGCCTAGAAAAAGAACCTGCAAAATAATAGAAAAAAATTACATCATGTAAGAGATAGAGGAA
Organism: Mormoops blainvillei; assembly: GCA_004026545.1. Lineage (NCBI taxonomy): Eukaryota > Metazoa > Chordata > Mammalia > Chiroptera > Mormoopidae > Mormoops > Mormoops blainvillei. Next base: position 14,575 of record PVJD01010918.1, read on the forward strand.
GAACAGTTAAAAGTGATTTTAAAAAGTGTAAATAAAATTATAAAAACAAACTAAAAAGCAAAAAAAAACAAACAGTAAAATTAATAAAGACCTGAATCTTTTCAGGGAGAAAATAGAATGTATCAAAAAATGGATAAACAATTTGGCAAGAGTAATTTAAAAATTCTGTGTTCCTTGAATGTTTGAAAGAAATTTACCTGCTAAACCGTCTGAGTCAGGCCTCAGGCAACAACTAGTATTTTTTGTGGCTGCTGATTTATTGCTGTTTTCTATGCCACTGGCTTATTTTAGTATATATTTCTCTATAAAATCATGTCATTCATTAAAATTCTTAAAATTTTATGGCAGACTTTCTCTTTATAATTATCTCCAACACCCAGCATCATATAGCAGTGACATAATAACATTTCCTAACTTGGTTTTCTGAAGAACACTGAGAGGCCAAATGTTATTAGGTGTGTTTAAAAGAAAAAAAAAAGTGGTTCAAATAAAGTTTTGAAAGTGCTGAATTAAAGTCAAATAGTTTTTATTCTTTAAACTAAAGAATATACTTCTTTAAAAAAATACTAGTCAATATTTACTGTATTATGACTCTTCAAGAGGAGCTAAAGTATACTGCATTTTGCAAACTTATTTGACAATCTCCCAGGGGAATATTTTTTTCAAAAATGGTATTTAGAATTGCTGTAGCAAACAAAGTTTGGTTCAAATAAAAAACAAGACAAGAATGCCACTTTTATTATTAAATTGCTCTAGAAGTGTTTAACCCATGCAGTCAGAAACTATATTATAAATTCTGAAAAGAAGCACATATTACTATAACTTATTTATATGATTGCTTACCAGGAAAAACTCAAAAACATCAAATGAATATCTCTAAAATAGAGTTCAGTAAATTGCCAATTTAAAATCATTCTATGAAAGTACATACTTACCCTACATAGCAAAAATGACCACATAGATAACAAACTGAATAAGAGGACCCATTTGCAGTATTTTTCACTGTATGTCCATATTACCCAGGAATACATTTATCACAAATTGTACAGGACTTTAATAAATAAAACTCCCTTAAAGGATGTAAAAAGCTTTTTTAAAAAATGAGGCATTATATCATATTTCTGGAAAGCATTGCAATTCTGTAGTTCTCTCCATCATATCAATTTAAGACAGTCCCAACCAAATTCCCAATTTACTTTGAGGAGAAACCAATTAACTGTATAGTTCACCTGGTAAAATAAATATGTCAGAATCATCAGGAAATGGTGAATAATAAAAATAAAAAAGATCAATAGTAGGACTTGTCCTAACAGCTACGAAGTCATATTTCTAACTCAACTGGTATACTGAGGCTACAATATTTAGTGGTACTAAAGAGAATTCTAACACAAACTGAAGTGGTGTGTGTGTGTGTGTGTGTGTGTGTGTGTGTATGAATATATACACGACATTTCAAATGTGGTGCACAAGGGATAAATACTGGCTAACAACTGCCTAACCTTTTGGGGGAGAAAAAAATTAGAATCTTAAATCTATACATCAAAATAATTGCAGAAGAGCAAAGGAATATTCTTTTAGTGAAACAATTAAAATTAAATAAATATAGGATAAGAATGATATAATCTTGGGATACAGCAATCCTTCTAAACATTATCCTAGGGCTAGAAGGCAAAAAGGAAAACATTTATCCAATTTTTATTATTTTTTATTTTTTTTAGTCATTTTAATGCATTTTTCCCTGTGCATAAGAGAAATAACTGAGTCAAAAGATACAGTTTCCTTTACACATAGCAGTTAAAAGTAATGCAAACATCACATGACACTTTCAGTGAAAGTTACATTTCCAATTACAAATCAAAATGTGTATTATAAGGGTCTCTTTATGAGAGAAGCTGAGAAGGAAATCTTAGGTAAAAAGCACTTTCCTGGCATTACTACACTGATCCTTCAGGCTGCACAAAGATTAAGGTCATATACAGTCAATCGGCAAATGTTGACACAATTTCACACAGTAAGTTTTCTATACAATTAAATGTATACTTAGAAATACCAGGATAAACATTTCTACTATATTTAACTGAACTTGTCTAGCCAACATTTTCACTGAGAAGTTGATCAAAGATGCTGTAAGATTCTACAAAATTGTTACATACCTAGCTCCAGAAATATTTTTTATATTCTTTCTCATTTCGATTACACATATTCTGCTCAGAAATCCTGTTGTAATATTTCTAGATGTACAGTTCCAATTGTGCTTACTGTACTGTATACAAATATAGCAAAAAATCAACGAATGATATAAATCTTACAGCATTTTGCTAGCAAAAATACATGCCAAAGTCACAATAAGCAATATTGTACCACAAATTAGAGTGCTTCAAATAATTTGCTTCTGGTTTTAATATTTCCATTCTACATTAAATTACTATCATAGGCTAATGTTTAAAATGCAAACAAATTGGACATTTGTAGAAGAAAACTTGTTCACCCAACTGTGAAGTTTGATACCTGTTTCCAAAAACCACAATAAATGCAGAATAAAGAGAAGTGTTTGCATGCAACACTTTTCAGTAAAACAGTATTGATTCCCACCATTCAAAACAGACAAGGAAGGAAATGGAAGGGGAGAGGGAGGGAGGGAGGAAGGGGGGAGAGGGGGAGGGAGGAAGGGAGGGAGGGAGGAAAGAAGTAGGTAGGTATGGACTCTACCTTAAAATGTATCATATTAGATTTATAACTAGACAGATTTAAAAGAATCAAAATGAAAGTAAAGCATGATTTGTGTGTGTTTAAAGATTTGAGCCATTATCAAAAATAAGATACATTTTTTCAAGGTACAGAAATGAATTATGATGGCTGGGAGCCCAGCAGCCTCTCAATGGCTGCATTGATGTCGCCTCCTGTTGCTATTAGAGCCTGCAAGTTTGCTTCACGGTTTAAGAACCCCATTGCGTTGAGCTGTTCCAGTTGCTGCTGAAATCTGACTTCTGGATTTGGCAGCTGTGGAGGATTTGCTCCAGCCAGAGCCTGCACCATTTGCTGAATGAATTGCTGGTTAGGTCCAGATTCTGATGTTGGGCTCGTGGTTTCACTGGGTGCAGAGCTAGACATGGTAGGCCCAGGGGTGCTGCCAGAACCAGTAGAGCCAGGCGGGCCTGCTGGGCCAGTGGGTCCTATGGGCCCAATGGGCCCTATGGGGGTAAATGGGACAATGGGCCCGATGGGGCCTATGGGTGTGACTGGGCCTACAGGGCCTATAGCGGTTCCCAGCACCCCCACCCCCACACCTGGAGTGAAGCTTGGAATGAGGCCAGGCGCTTCAGTGGCTAATGTCTGTAGCCCCTGCTGGATCTGCATTAAAGCCTGCATTGCTCTTGGGTTTGACATAGCTGACAGCGTGTCTGGATTCTGCATCTGCTGCACAAAAGCAGGGAGCTGTGGACGCATCTGCTCCTGCAGCTGAGGATTTGCAGTAAACACCGGGCTATTCAGCATCATCTGTGCAGCCAAATCCGGATTCTGGGTCAGCGACTGCATCATGCTTCTCATGTAGGGCGCAGACAGCATATTCTGGATCAGCTGGGGGTTTTCAGTTATCTGTTGCAGCAAGCTCTGCATTCCTGGGGTACTGAAGACGCTTGCAACATAATTGGCTGCAGCCACAGTGTTTCCAGTAGCACTACTGGAGCTACTGCTAGATCCACTGCCACTGCTCGTGGTTGTGCCGGTGGATGCAGAACTCTGAGTAGCCGGCGGTGGTGCCCATGGATTAGGCAGCGGATCTCGATTTTCCGTGCGTGAAGGCTGCGTACCTTCCCCGGAGGAGGAACTGCTCCCCACGGAGGCAAAGGGATTACCCCCAAACTGCTCTTGTGCAGCATTCAGCATGGGTTCTTGAATGTCAGTGTACATGCGCCGTAGGGCATTATAGCCACCTGGGATGCTTTCGAGATTGCTGAGAGCCAGGTCTTGATTTCTCATCATCTCTTGCATCATGGCTGGATTCCTGGCGATTTCGAGGGTCTGCCTCATTATGTCTGGGTTGTTGAGCAGGTGACTGATTTCTGGGTTTCTCTGAATCAATTGTTGCATCTGTGGATTGGCCATAATGAGCTGCCTCATCAGATCGGGATTCGAAAGCATGCTCTGAACAAAGGGATTTTCCATGATTTGGATCATCATCTCAGGGCTGGACAGGAGCTGCTGCTGCATCTGGTTCTGGAGCTCAGAGAAGTTGGTGGAGCTCAAGCCCAGGCTGCTAAGGCCTGCAAGTCCTCCCAGGCTCCCCAACCCAAACGGGTTGCTATTTGTGGAAATAGGTGTGGAGTTACTCCTGGGAGTCGACGCGGTAGTAGTATTAGTTCCCGCGGCACTGCTGGGCTGTGTGGACTGGCCCTGAGGTCGGTTCTGGCTTTTGATGACAAGGTGAACAGTCAGTCCATCATGAATGCCGTGCTGGATCAAGGTATCTTGATCTTTTAAGATTTTTCCGGCAAAAATCAGCACTAGCTGATCTGTTTGAGATTTGAAGCGTTTTGAAATCGCTTCCTTAAACTGCTGCACTGAGCTATTCTCGGGCACCGCGAACTCCTCTTTCTCTTTGGGGGTCTTGACAGTGACTTTGATAATTTTGGGCTCGGCCTCGGCAGAGGCAGCGCCTTGGGCCGCAGCAGGGCCGCGGGAAGGGCGCGGGGGGCCGCTGCTCTCGCCGTTCTCAGCCATGGCGGCCGCGGTGACGCAGGCAGACAGGGAAGGCGCGGGCGGACGGGCGAGAGAGCGAGCGAGGGAAGGAGGAAAAAGGAGCCGCCGCCGCCGCAGCAGGCTGGGCCGGGTCGGGCGGGGAGCGCGGAGCACAGTACCTCTGTAATGAAGACTGCGGTTTTCTGATCCTCCAGTGGAGAGATGCCTCCGTGTAGGCCGCGGGCCGAGATCTCAGCGTTCAGGTCTCTGGGCCTCCGCCACCGCCACCGCCACCGCCACCGCCACCGCCACCGCCGTGTGATCCCACCGCGCGCACTCCCAGCAACTCCCGCAGCCGCTCTCCTCGTTCCTCCCCGCCCCTTCCCCTCCCCCAGTGCCGCGCGCACCTCCCCTCCCCCTCCTTGCTGACGCGGCGCCAGGCCCAGAATGATAGCTGCGACTCGGTCAAAATTAAAAACTTCTGTACTGAAAAAAAGAGAGGGAGAGAGAGCGAAACAGAGAGGGAAATAAACACCGAGAGAATCGAAGATAGAAAAGAGAAAAGAGAGAAGGAGGGAGGGAGAAGAGAAAGGGAGCCAGCTTCTGAAGAGGACATTAAAAGACCGATAGAGAGGGGGTTATAGATATTTATGTATTTGAAATGCATAAAGCAGTGAGAAGATGAAAGCCTAAACAAACTGACACCATGTAAAAGACAAAAATAAAAAATAAAGAACTCTGACGAAGCAATAAGAAAAAGATTAATATCCCCAAAGGGAATAGGAGAACACTGGCAAAAGCTTACATTTTACAAACGAAGTGCAAATGGCCAATTGGTATATAAAAGCATGATTAAGGTCACTAATAATAAAAAAATCCAAATTAAAACAATGAGATCCTACTTCTGCCTTATCATAATGGAAAAAATGAAAAATGATAAGCCCTGTTGAGAGTTGACAAAATACATTCTCATGCTAATTGAAGTGTAAGTTATTGTAATCATAAGGCAATTTGAAAATATGTCAACATTTTAAACATTTCCACTATTTAAAAAAGTCTCATTTAGAGACCTCGCCTATGAAAATAATTGCAAAATATATGTACAAAATGTATACGCAATAATTTTTTAAAAATTATTTAAAATGGTAATTAGCGTCTGTTTAAACAGAATCAGTCAACTATGTTATGATATGGCCAAACAATATGTTTTTAAAAATGGTTCGTTAATTCATATGATACAAAGTATCCTTAAAGGTATACATGAAATAAACAGTAGTTGTAGGGAAATCACACAGTATTTTCACTTTCAGCTATATTTATATATTTATGAATAGTAGAAATTATATAAGCCTGTATGTTTAATACCAAAAATACAATTAATGTCTTTTTAATTTAAAAACTATTTTAAATAGTTTATCTACAATGTCTTAATGTGTAAAAAACTCTGGAATGCTGCATATTTGTATATTAATAGTGATTATTAGTGCTGAAATTATGAATAATTATTTTTGTCTTTTTATACTTAAATTTTTGATAGCTTTTATATGTCTGCACTGCATTAATAATGCTTTTTAAATTTAAAAAATTTTAAAATGTTGTTCAATTGCAGTCGTTTCCCTTTTCCCCCCATTACTCTCCCCTGCCTTTCCCATCCCTCCTCCCACATTCAATCCTTCCCCTCTTGTGCTTGTGTATGAGTCCTTTATACATATTCCTTGACTTGACCCTTCCCCTGCTTTCCCGTTATCCCTCTCCCCTCTAGTCACTGTCAGTTTGTTCTTTATTTCCATGTCTCTGGTTCTATTTTGCATGCTTGCTTGCTTTCTTGATTAGGTTCCACTTATAGGTGAGATCATATGGTATCTGTCTTTCACCGCCTGGCTTATTTCACTTAACATAATGCTCTGCAGTTCCATCCATGCTGTGGCAAAGGGTAGGACTTCCTTCTTCCTTTCTGCTGCGTAGTATTCCATAGTGTAAACGTATCATGGTTTTTTGATCCACTTATTTACTATTGGGCACTTAGGCTGTTTCCAGCACTTGGTTATTGTAAATAGCGCTGCTATGACCACAGGGGTGCCTAGGTTCTTATGAACTGATGTTTCAGGATTCTTAGGGTATAATCCCAAGAGTGGAACTGCTGGATCAAAAGGCAGTTCCATTTTTAGATTTCTGAGGAAATTCCAAACTGTTTTCCACAGTGGGTGCACCAGTCTGCATTCCCACCAACAGTGTACTAGGGTTCCCTTTTCTCCACAACCTCACCAGTACTTGTTTCTTCATTTGGTTATGATGCCATCCTGTCTGGTATGAAGTGGTATCTCATTGTGGTTTTAATTTGCATTTCTCTGATGGCTAGCGATGTTGAGCATTCTTTCATATGTCTCTGGGCCCTCTGTACATCCTCCTTGGAGAAGTGCCTGTTCAGGTCCTTTGCTCATTTTTTAATTGGATTGTTTGTCTTCCTGGTTGGAGTCATGTGAGTGCTTTATATATTTTGGAGACCAGACCCTTGTCTGAGGTACCACTGACAAAATATTTCCTATATGGTTGGTTCCCTTTTCATTTTGCTGATGTTTTCTTTACCGGTGCAGAAACTTTTTAAGTCCCATTTGTTTATTCTTTCCTTTATATCTCTTGCTCTAGGGGACATTATCAGTGAAAATATTGCTGCATGGGATATCTGAAATTGTCCTGCCTATGTTCTTCTCTAGGACTTTTATGGTGTAATGACTTATATTTAAATATTTTATCTGTCTTGAGTTTATTTTTGTATATGGTGCAAGTTGGTGGTCTATTTTCCTTTTTTTTTTTTTTTTTGGCATGTAGCTGTCCAGATCTCCCTATAAGGCTATTTTTACTCTACTTATCCTCCTGCCCCCTTTGCAGAATACTAGTCGACCATAGAAACATGAGTTTATTCCTGGGCTCTCTATTCTGTTCCATTGATCTATGTGCCTGTACTTATGCCAGTACCAGACTGTTTTAATTACAGTGGCCTTGTAATATTGTTTGATATATCAGGTATTGTGATCCCTCCAACTTTGTTCTTCTTTCTCAATATTGCTGAGGCTATTTGGGGTCATTTTTAATTCCATATAAGTTTTTGAAATGTTTGTTCTCTATCTGTGAAATATATCATTGATTTTGGTAGGGATTGCATGGACCCTATAGATTGCTTTAGGTAATATGAACATTTTGATGATGTTAATTCTTTCAATCCATGAACATGGTATATGGTTCCATTTATTTGTGTATTCCTTAATTTCTTTCTTCAGTAGTTTTCTGAGTATAGGTCTTTAACCTTCTTCCATTTATAATATTTTTAAAAGTCAGAAGGCATTTTGAAGGGAGGTGATAGGTAGATATTGATGGACACACAATAGTAGTGTCAGACATTAACATATTTAGCAAATTTGGTTACAAATAAGTAGGAGAAATAAATAAACATGTAACACTTGAATAATAGAACAAATACTTTTAAATTTATATGTAAATTTCTAACTCTATGCTATACAGAAAATACCACCTCCTCTCCCCAGTGTCCAGCCACCATTTAACAGCATTTGAATGTCATTAGGCCATAAATACCTTAATAAATCTCAAGATAAGAAAAAACATATGAGTATGTGATGTCTATCAATAGGGGAGTTGATTAAAATAGTATGATTAATATGATTAATAGAACACAGAAGAAAAAAGGAATGAACTAGACCTAAATATATAGGTATGTATAGATCTCAAAAACCTAATTAATTAGCAGAACCTAATTAATTAGCAAAAACCTAATTAATTATAGATGCATTGATATGTATATGAAACTATTGGGAATATATTAAAGTTCTTAAGACTAAACTTATACCCGTGAGGAAGAGGAAATGAAATAGGTCACAAGATAGTAAAACGATATTGAATTAAATCCATAGAAATTTATCTTTAAAATGGAAGCAAATATGGCAAAATAGCAACAGTTAATTCTAGGTGGTGGGGATATGAGTATTTGTTATAATACTGCTGTATTTGGGTGGATTTTTAATTCTCTCAAAAAGTAAAATAAGAAAATATCACATCATATTATTTGATTTCAATAGAACAAACTTAGATATTTATAATGAAAGCATGAATGAAAACCTTAAGCACTTGCAAATTAAAACATAATCACACACTTTGGGGACAAAGTGCAAATAAAATTTTTTATTAGAATGATTTAGAAAAATAATGATAATGAGAATATATATATGTGTGTGTGTGTGTGTATATATATATAACATATATATATATAATTATGATGGGATTTTCCCTCCATGTGGTCTGAAGATCTTGTTTAAAAAATAGGCAAATTGAGTCATCACCACAAACCTACCAAAATAGGTGGTGCTCAGGAATCTGTATTCTTATCAAACTCCAGTTAGTTTAATGACATTTGATTTACTGGGTACTATGTGAACTAAATCAGAGTCAAATTTATATAATCAGAGACTTTAAATATGAAACAATTCAAAATGAAAATAGATCTCCCAGTCCCAGGCACTTCAGTGCAGATATGGTCAAGTCCAAGAAACACAGTGTTCTCAATTAATGTCTCGATTTGATCACTATCATCTTCAACTGATCTACCTGACTGTGGAGCATTGTCCAGTGAGAAATTTCCAGCACAAAACTTCGCAAACTACTTTGACACATTGGATCAATCACAGCACTGTCTCCATATACTGCACAAATCTTTTTTTGTGTTTCAGTTGAGTTTTAACCTTTCTTGAAAGAATAAAGCATAATGTGGTGAAATTGTTGCATATTTTCTTCCATCATCAATATTAAAATGACTACACAAAAATTCACCAATTTTGATAAGTTTTTTAAAATTGCACACTGATAGGACAGTTGTCATAATGCAATCTAAAGACAACTAAGTGCTACTAGAGCCATCTTAAGAAAAAAAAATGAAATGAACATTTTTGCCAACTCACTTGGGTGATTTTATTACAAGTCCCTCACCAAAGAACACGGCAGGGGTTACCCTCTTCCTGGTCTCCTAAAAGCAGTGTTTTGTTTTTTTTTATAGTGTAAACTCTTTATTACAGAGCAGAATTAAGAATGAATAGCAGTCATCCTGGAGTCCCTCCATAGAAAAGTAGTTTCTAAGGAAATAAAAGACTTGCCTAAGAGCACCTCCTCAGGGGGAGCCCCAGTTTGAATTTAGTAGATAATGTGAAAGGTTTAATGTAATTTTAGCCTTTTTTCTGTTTTCCTCCTTCCCCCCAAATTTATTGAGATATATATAATTGCCATATAATATTGTTTAAATTTAAGGTGTACTACTTATTGATTTGATATACCTCCATCACACCACATAATGACTATTTTTTTGTGGTTAGAAAATTTAAAATATACTCTTTTAACAACTTTGAGTGTCCTTAATTTTATAAGTAATGTGGTTTTTGCATTTTATTCCAAAATATATCCATCTTAATGTTTTAAATTGCTTACAACTACATAAAATTGGCATTTCAGTGGTTGAATGAACATGTCTTTGTTAGCGAGAAGCACAACATCAATTAGCTTAATTTTAATCTTAAAATTTAAGAAAAGAGCAACAAGATAAATACATAAAAACTGAGATTGAATGAGTAGATTAATCACAGATGAAGGGAATTTTTAAATTAAAAAAATTTGTATGAATACCACAATGAGATATCACTTTACACCTGTCAGAATGACTATCATCAATAAATCAAGAAACAACAGATGCTGGAGAGGATGTGGAGAAAGGGGAACTCTTTTGCACTGTTGATGGGAATGCAAATTGGTGCAACCACTTTGCAAAGCAGTATAGAGATACCTCAAAAAATTCAAAATGGAACTTCCTTATGACCCAGCGGTTCTACTTCTGGGAATTTATCCAAAGAAAACCAAAACACTAATTCAAAAAACTACAAGCAACCCTGTGTTCATTATAATTGACAAGATTTGGAAGCACCCCGTGTCCATCAGTAAATGAGTGGATAAAATAACTATGTAGTATTTATACAACGAAATACTACTCGGCCATAAAAAAGAAGAAAGTTTTACCCTTTGCAATGGTATGAATGGACCTGGAGAACATTATGCTAAGTGAAATAACGCAGTCAGAGAAAGACAGATACCATATGATTTCACTCATGTGTGAAATCTAATGGACAAACAGAACTGACAAGCAAAACACAGAGACTCATAGACAGTGGGCTGACAACTGTGGGGAGTGTTGGGGGGATGGGTAGAGGGATAGAGAAAAAAGAAAAAAAGAGAAAGAACTCATGGACACAGACAACAGTGTGATGATTGCAGGGGAGAAGGGGCAGGTAGAAGTAGAATAGGGTATAAGGGGGATAAATGGTAATGGAAAAATAAATAAATAAATAAATAAATAAATAAAATTTTCTAATTAAAAAAAAGAGCAACAAGATAAGTACATAAAAATTGGGATTCCATGGATAGATTTAATCACAAATGAAGGGAGTTTTTAAATTAAAAGAATTTTTAAACCCTCACCCAAGGATATGCTTATTGATTTTAGAGAGTGAGGAAAAAAGAGAGAAAGAGAGACATCAGTGGTTGCCTCCCATATGCACTCCAACCAGGACTGAACCTGTGACCTAGGTATGTGCCCTGACCGGGGATTGAACCTGAAACGATTCTGTTGGACAGGATGATGGTCCAGCCAACTGAGCACCTGGCTAGGGAAAAGGGAATTTTTAAAAATTTATTTTTAATTAAATTTATTGGGGTGACATTGGTTAATTAAATTATGTGGGTCTCGATTTCTTATTCAATTCAATGATGCACCATCTGTATATTATATTGTGTGTTTACCACCCAAAGTCACACCTCCTTCTGTCACCATCTGTTTGACCCCCTCTATCCTTTACTACCCACCACCTCCTTCCCTCTGGTAACCCCCACACTGTTGCCTGTGTCTATGAGTTCTGTTTATTTGACTTGTTTTTTCATTCGTTGCTTTCAGTTTTGAGTGAAGTCATATGGTTCTTGACTTTTTCTACCTGACTTATTTCACTTAGCATGATATTCTCAAGATGCATCCATGCTGTATCAGTGGCAGTATTTCACCTTTTCTGATGGCAGTTCTATTTCATTGAAGATATTTTGTAAAAATCTTTGCTAATAATGAAGAAAAATAGATGATTGTATAACTTTTCTAGAAATAAATACATGAGCAAAATATATTCAAGAAGTAGAAAACCTTAACAGATCATGTAAGATATTTGTAAAAAAAAAAGAATAAGAATTAGATAATTAGCTATTTTAATAACCAGCTTTCTTGGTAAAGTTTGTGGCTGAGCTCATGCTTTTACTTTCTCTCTTTACCAAATCCAGTGAGTTGATTGACAAATACCATATGATCTTACCTATAAGTGAACCTAATCAACAAAACAAACAAGCAAGAAAAATATAACCAGAGACATTGAAATAAAGAACAAACTGACAGAAACCAGAGGGGAGAGGGAGGGAGATATGGGGGGGCGGTGCAGAAAGAAGGGGAAAGGGCATCAAGGAACACGTATAAAGGAGCCATGGACAAAGCCAGAGCAGGGTAGGTATCCTGGGTGGGAGGTGGGGATGGGCAGGGAGTGGGGGAGCGGTGGAGGGAAAATGGAGACAATTGAACTTGAACAACAATAAAAGAAGGAAATGACATGAGAGAAATTATGAATACCTAGCAGTGTTGCAAAGGTGGAACATGTACCATCCATGAATCTTCATGTTAAATACCAAAATAAATTTTAGGTGAAAGATGAAATTATAAAACTTGCAGAAAAATATTAGAGCAAATATTTATATAACCTAGCTATGGTAATGACCTTTCTAAAACAACGAAGAAAAATTATACATGGAAAAATTGATGTATTTCATTAAATAAGGATAAAAAATTCTATATGTCAAAAATACAATAAAAATTAAAAAGTTAATGTTAAACTAAATTTTTTACAACATTTATAACACATGAGGTCTTGGCATCCTTAGCATAACATACTTCTTACAAATCACTTTTAAAAAAATAAGCATTTGAATGGAAAGATGGACAAAGGACATTACGTAATATGTTAATGTTTCTAAAGGGGAAAAATGTTCAGAGATCATGTAGAATGGAAGGAAGGGAGAGAGTGAAGCAGGGAGGGAGGAAAATACTGTGTCTTATTTAAATAAAAAATACAAATTAAAATAATGAAATATTTTTTTCTATAAAATTGAAGAGACTATTACAATACCTTGTCTTGACATAGTTGATCTAGACTGCTTAGGTACATATGTTGGCTCCACTACTTCCACTTCTTAGCTGCATGATGTGAGACCAAAAACTTAACATTTACGTGCCTCAGCATTCTTTATCTGTGAAATGAAAGGCTGTTTGGGTATCAGATAAATTAATATATTTCAAGCATTTTGAACTGTGCCCCATTCGTATTAAGTACTATATGAGTAATATTGTTATCATTATTAGAAGAAACAAATACTTCCTAATCTGCTGGAAGTTAGGTTGCTTGGTAAGTACAACTTATATAAAGGACAATTTGCTAATAAACACCAAATGCTTAATTAATAAAACATATGGACAATTTTACTAAGCAATATTTTGGGGGGAATTTATCTTGAGGAAGCAATTCCAGTTGTTGAGGTCTTGATGTGATTATACTATTTAAGTGTATTGTTTTCCTGGATAGCCTAAGGAAAATTTCATTATTATTCCCCATTCCTATTGATGCACAGAGGAGCTAATATTACAGTCATAATTAGAGAGAAAGCAAAGTGATATAGTGGCAACACCATAGACTTGAGCCAAAAAGACCGATTTCAACTTTGGCTTGGTCATTTATAACTGTATGACATTACCACAGTTCATTTCATTTTTCTGAACCTCAGTTTCTTTATTACATAAAATGGGACTAATATGCATACATTCACCGTTGTAGTTACAGTCAGTATATACACAAGAGAGCCATTAATTCCTCTGACATCTCCTCTCCTCCAAAAATAAAAAAAAATGAAATAAATTTATCATTGGCAAGTTAAACTATGAAATAAAAAAAAAACAGTGAAGGATCAGAGCAGATGCAGTATATCTGGCAGATATATATTCTGCCCTAGAGATGTATATTCAAATTATCTATCATTTTTGTTCTGACTGCATGCTCCTTATAAACTTCTAATAATTTTTATTTTTCATTTAGTTTGCCTATAAAGAAAGAATGTACAAGTCAGACTTTTTTCAATGTTCAGAAATTCTAGTGCTAGATACCCACTTTAACCTCTAGTACATAAATTACAAACTGGCAACTCATGAGCTGGCTTTGGCCTTCCAACAACTAAAACTTGATGAATTTCCCATGTAAATCTAGGTTTTAAGCTTCTCTTTAAAAATTGAATGATCTGGCTACATTGGACTCATACACTCGCAGGGCCACGATTTGAATGGAGTTGAGAAGTGGCTATACCTTTTATACAAAGGCATGCATTCTGATTCTACCAGGTCCACTCCATTCATTTTATTATCTAGTTGGTTCCATAGGCATTGGAGTTTCTGACCCTTGATGGAGAAGTTCAAGCTTTCCCTTCCCTCACTCTAGCTACTAAAAAGTAAGAACACTGAAGCGCTGAAGTGAGTTGGAAAAGACCAATAGTACACTTGAGTCACTTTATTAGAAGCTGGAGTATTCACCCCAGGGAGAGTATAAGTATGTCTGTATAGAGGCAGACACTCTCTTTTTTATTTTATTTTTATTGTTTATACTGTTATAGTTCCCACTTTTTCTCCCTTTCCGCATCTCCACCCAGCCCCACCCTCTCCCCTCCTTAAGCCAGTGCCCATATTGTTGTCTATGTCTATGGGTTGTGCATAAATGTTTCTTGGTTAATCCCTTCACCATCTTTTATCCTGTCCCTTCCCCTCTCCTCTGGCAGTTGTCAGTTTGTTCCATATATCTAAGTTTCTGTTACTATTTTGTTCATTAGCTTACTGTGTTCATTAGATTCTATATGTAAGTAAGATCATGCAGCATTTTTCTTTCACTGACTGGTTTAATTCACTTAGCATAGTTTTCTCCATGTACGTCCATGCTGCATCAAAATGTAAGAGTTTCTTCTTTTTTACTACTGTGTAGCACTCCATTGTGTAAATGTACCACATCTTTTCTGTATAGCTAAAGGAACCATCAGCAAGATGAATAGGGAACCCACTATATTGGAGAACATTTTCTCCAAAGATGCATGTGACAAATGTTTAATCTCCAAAATGTACAAAAACTAATACAACTCAACATCAGGGAGACAAACAACCCAATTGAATATGGACAGAACAACTAAATAGACAATTCTTTGAAAAGGACATATAGAGAGTCTGCAGACATATGCAAAAATGCTCAACATCACTAACCATCAGATAAATGCAAATTAAAACCTCGATGAGGTATCACTTCACACCTATCAGAATGGCCATCATCAATAAATCAACAAACAACAAGTGCTGGCGAGGATGTGGAGAAAAGGGAACCCTAGTACACTCTTGGTGGGAATGCAGCCTGGTGCAGCCACTGTGGAAAACAATATGGAGTATCCTTTCAACATTAAAAATGGAACTCCCTTTTGACCCAGTGTTCCACTTCTGGGAATATACCCCAAGAATCCCAAAACACCAACACAAAGAAAAAGTATGCACCTCCATGTTTATAGCAACATTATTTACAATAGTCAAGATTTGGAAATAGCCTAAGTCCCCATCAGCAGCTGAGTGACTAAAGAAGCTGGGGCAAACTCTCTTTCCAATGATGATGATGATGATGACAACAATGATGATAACAGCTAATACCTTTTCCTCCATTTATCTTTCCATTCTTTTTACCACCAGAGTTATATGGTCTTGAGGGATTTGCAACTAAAAAGTATCCTCGAGAAGGATATGAGTTGGGAGTGAAAGTCTGTCCCACTGTGCTAGGTTTAATGAGACTTTTTTTTATAAACTATAGCATAAGTTGCATTTTATGAATTATTTTCAAAGGAATTTGGGAGAACCAAATTCCTTCTAAATATATGAAATCAATAAAAAGAAAATGAAAGTGAGAGGTTGGAGAAAAACCCTCAGGTGTAATTAAAGATAGTATGGAGGACTGGAAATGCAAAAGGAAAGCAAGAGTAAGTATTTATTTCATCAGGATATAGAAATAAGTAGAACAAGTGTTACTTTCAATCTCGTTCATACCAGTAAGGTAGAACTGATGAAAAAGTGAAAGGTCAGGAGAAATTGAACCTATGATTTTAGAGGTCATTGAAACTTAATCTCCTTAAAGATAGAATGTTGGCCATGGGGATATTATAGGCATTAAAACACTCTGGGATGATATAATTATACAAAGATTCAAATACTTACATAAAACAAAGTTTACATTTCCAAGGTAACTCTATGAAGCCTATTTAATGTGCAGCATGGTTAAGAGTTGAAGTTAGCTACATTATAGTCAAATGGGAATCTGTCACCATTAAAAACATTGTATGCAAAAACTGCTTCCAACATGCAAACAAGAATACCAACAGAAATACACCTGGCAGCAGTAGAAGGAAATACTTCTTCCACATGGATTTGCATGTGGATCTCTAAGATTATAGTATCAGTGCTCAGAAATCTCCAATGGCAACAGGGCAATAAAACGAGTTGAATTGTAAAACAAATCTCTTTCCAAGGTAACTGCTTCATTGGCAAACCTGTATATTAGATAAATAGGACAGCTGGTATTTACTTTTAATAGCCTGAAGTCCTCAGATTGACATTTACTGATGGCATCAATTGTTAAATTGTGATGTTGCAGTCCAAACTAATTAATCATTGAAAATGCCCAAGTACAAATCAAATGATAAGGCAGTATTTATAAGAAAACTCTCATGGTCTTTAGAAGATGGAAGGTAAAACAAAGATACTAAAGTTAGGAAAGGTAAAACTCTTGCAAAGGTAATGTCTATTGTTGATGGTAAATATTAGTGGCTGTGGAAGATAAAGAAATTGTAGCAATATTACCATATACCAGGAAAGTCTTCAAACTTCAGTTTGTCTACACAAAGCCTCTTCAAACAGTTAGGAGGATAAAAACAGTTTAAAATATCGATTTCTAGCTACTTGATTTCCATATATTTTCTTTCCTAAAATTGACCTTCCAGAAAGTATTCCTGAGGTCAAGGTATCCCCTTTTGCAACTGAGATTTTCCCACTTTACAAAATAAAGTCATACTTCTGTCACACATTAAAACTTTTACTATGTTGCATTGACTCTAGTTGTAAAAACCTTGAGTCAACAAAGGGATAATTTCAAATATAAGTTGTATATTGGTGTCCATCTTGAGAAACTGAATGACTCTAATGAGTAAGTAATTAATCATTTTGCAAGTCCGTAATTTCCAATTTTTTGCCTTGGACAAAAATGGGAGGACCTAATTGAATTGTCAGATGATAGGTCATTAAGATAATTTATGAAGACAGATCATTATGTGATTTTCGGCATATTATTTGGAAGGAACTCAAAGATTAAAAAAATACAATCACAAAGTCCTTCTATTCCCATATATTTATTTATTTATAATAACAAATAAAAGGAAAAGACTTGCCAGCAATAAGTAACATTGATGCTTGGATCAATAAACATTGTGTGGGGGAGAAAGCCCTCAAATTTCCAATGGAATTTTACCTTTTTATATTTAATTTTTATCAAAGTTGGTGATGTATTTGTATTGTTTTGATCAATTCTGTGCCAACAGTAATTATAATGATAACAATACAGAATAATTTTTAACCCTTAAAATTAGTTTTAATTTATATAATTTTTGTGGTAAGGAAGTATAAGGTAATGAAAGGATGCTTAACATAAAAATATATAAAATTAGGACAAAACTTTTGTGTTTATAATAAATGAAAATATACATAAAAGATAAAAAGAAAATATAAATGATGCAATTGTTAAAGAGGAGTCTGTTAATGTATTTTTAAAACAAATGATGGTGGATTTCAAATTATCACAGTATTTAGATTCTGTTGGATATTTTTAAGAGAGTGACAATTTATTTCAAAATGTCAACATTCATAATACTTCAGAAATTACATTTTTGCCATTATTTAAATATGTTATGGAAAACTTTAGAAGTCAGCTGAAATATGTGTCAGGTGTATGCCGTGGTTCAAAATTCTGTTATAATCATACATAAGCAAAAATGCTTGAAGTTTTCTGATTTAAAGGCTGCCTTCTACCTTTGGCCATCTGCTTTGCAAGCCCAAAGACTCACCCTTGTCAGCATCCAGAATGGTTAAGGCCCTTAGAGGCTGACTCGCAAAGATGAAAAAGCAGATGATATTGAGATAGACATCAGAACATCAATTTATTAATTTCCAGTGATAAATAGCACTCTCACATTTACTAGAAGCACTCAGATCTATGAATTCAGCACATTTCCCCTCTGCAAAGCTAACTGGAAATCTAAATAAAAAACAGAACAAGAAAATAAGGGATTGTTGATTGTCCTTGGAGTATAAATCGTAAGCCCAGCACATCATTAATCAGAAAAGACATAGGCAAAACCATCTAAGGATATGTGATGGGATGTTATAAGATGGTTGTTAGGTAAGTTGTGATTTATAAGATCATAAACCAAGTATTTATTAGCATAAGCCCACACTACTGCTATACATCCATCTTCAACAGAAATAGTCTTGCTCATGGGATTAGAAATACTGGAAATCTAATGGCTAAGTCATCTTTTGTCCATTGGGTACTACCAATGTATGTCACTTTAATGTGATTTGTCCATTGGGTACTACCAATGTATGTCATTTCCCTGTGCTTGTGGCTGACCAATCTCTCCACTTCCTTCACATTTACTCATTCTTTTTTGAAGTACTAATACAGTCAATCAGGTCATAATATACTTATGCTTTAGGGGCCCGAGAGTCATTCTGTTGCCTCAGATGATTTTGTATCTCTTTTCTTTAATTAACAATGTGCAGATTTTACAATTTAATTATTAAATGACAATTGAATACCCCTCCTTTTGTAGCTTTTTAGGTAGGATAGAGTGGAAAGGAAGTTCATTGTAATCTCTAGTACTGACAATGCTGCTCAGGAAGAGTAACATCAATGAAATAGATAAGTATAGTATTTTCCAGGTAAATTTAATAAATCAGTAACATATTATTGTAGAAGTCCATAGGATTGTATTGTGAGATGGAATACATAGTCATATAATAGACTCGCTACAGGTAGGTGAGAATTAAGTGTATGGTATAACAATCACTCAGAATATACAGAAGGAATCAAAGAGAAAAACTGTACCATAAAAGTTGGAAAGAAAATGGAAGGGGGTATAAATCTGGCTGTTAACAGGAAAAACTATGAAGGACCAAAAAGAAAAGATTGGAAATTCAAGTTTCAATGAGGAAATGCAGCCCAGGACATTAGACAAGGCGAAAACTATATTGGATGATAACATAGGCAAAAAGGGATGGGAAATAAATACCAGAAGTCGTGAAATGGAAGATGAGACAAGGAATATTTGAATGGTAGTCCCATTGTAAATGGGTTTGTAAATGAGACTCGAATTCTTTTCAGAAGAGAAACAGTACAAAGCCTGAAGCATGATATGAACAGAACAAAGATTCTAGATTGAGAGAGACCTTTAGGATTCTGTGAGAAGAGAAAATGGGTTTAGCTCTGATACAAGAAATCAGGTTTAATACAAATAGGTTACAAAAATTGTCTACCAATTTCTGAGTTGGGGGTACTTTCTAGTGGTTATTAGGTAAGGAAAACAACTCAGTGTTTTTTGTTTTCAACCGAGGACTTTTTTTTTCATTGCTTTTAGAGAGAGAGGAAGGGAAAGAGAGAGATATCAGTTGAGAGAGAAGCACTGACTATTTGCCTCATGTACACTCCCAGACCGGGATCATACGTGCCCAGGCCAGGGATGGAACTCGCAACCTAGACATGTGTCCTAATGGGGAATGGAGCCTGCAACGTTTTGGTTTATGGGATGATGTGCCAACCAACTGAGCCACGCTTGCCAGGGTGAGAACAACTCATTTTGTTGTTGTTGTTGTTGGATTTTTAAAATATTTTATTGCTTTTGCTCAACAGGTAAAAAATAAGAATGGAAAATAGACCTGAGTGATTTTTGATGTCTATAGGAGAGGGCAAAATGCATTATTTTGAATAATATGCCTCATAAAATGAAGCAAGCATGGGGAGAGAAAAGCTAACTCAGGTATTATGTCACTCAACTGGACACAGGGAAAATCAAGTTTTTTTTTTAGGGGAAACTTTAGTTATGTCTCAGAGTAAAGTGATGAGAGCAAGAAATGAGAGGATATCCTTGGTGACATGGACAAGCAAGATATTGACAGTAGATCAAGAGAGTACTTTTGTAGAAAGAAATCTCCTTGGGACCAAAAATTTGTGGGTAGGAATACATTTTGTGGATAATCCCATTTACAACTTTCTCTAGAAATTAGTTTAAGAAATAATTGTGCAGACAACATTGATTTAAAACCTAGAGATTTTCCTGTAGCTGTGCTTTCAGGAATTTTGGAACATTGTGCATTACTTCCTAGAAGACATTTATGACTGTCTGTCCATTCAGGAACTTGAAGATATGTTTGGTGAGAACAATAGTTTTAATGCAAATAGAATTATGTGAATAATTATGAGAATAAATATGATGCTCTGGTGATTATTAGTTAAGGGATGACATTTAATTTATTTCATTCTTACAAATAGCTACTCATTATTCCCTTTTGATAAATTAGAAAAATGAGGTGCAGAGATGTTAAGTCACTTGTCCAAGGTCACACATCTAGTAAGCAGTAGATACTGGATTCAAACCTAGTCAGTCTTTCACAGAAAGGGGCTCAGAGTAGGGTTCTGTAGGCCTATGTTTCAGTGAAATGGGGGGGCTACATTTGTTTGTGGCTATTGATTAGAACTATGCAGTAGTCAAATAACAGGGGCACTGACCTATAGAAGATGTAAATTCATACCCAGCTATAGAGTTAAATTAAAAAGAATAATACAGGATATGTACAAATCATGTGTGTAAAACTCACCTGTATAACAAGCACCTGGAGTTAGAAATAGGGTTTCTAAATAGTGACCTTCATGTTCCTTTCGGTTACAACTTTTTCCAAAAATAACCATTATTTTGACTTCTAAAAAATAGATTTGTTGTACCTATTTATAAATAAAACCAATTGGTATGAATTACCTAGTGTCTGCTTCTTTTGCTCAGTATTATATTTGTAAGATTCATCCCTGGTATCTTATGTAGCAGAACTTCATGATTTCTCATTGAAAGAAAGGAATACTTTTTAAAATTCTTTTTAAAAATTACAGAAGTAACAAAATAACCCAGCTCATACAGGCAGAGAACAGATTGGTGGCTGCCAAAGAGGAGGGGGTGGGGACAGGCAAATGGGTGAAGGGGTCAAAAGGTTCAAGCTTCCAGCTATAAAATAAAGAAGTCATGGGGATATGATATTAACTATAGTATTAACAATATTGTAATTATAGTCACCAATATTGTATTGCACATTCGAAAGTTGCTAAGAGAGTAAATCCTAAAAGTCCTCATCACAAGAAAAAAATCTTGTTATTATGCATGGTGATGGATGGTAACTAGGTTAATTGTGGTGATCATTTCATTATATATAGAAATATTGAGTAATTATATTGTACACTTAAAATTAATATAATGTTACACGTCAATTATACTTCAATAAACATCAATAAATAAAAGCGTACAGGTAACTCATTCTGGCTGAACTATATGTGTCCACCAAAATAGCAGCACAATTCAGGTATTAGCAGTCAATTAGCAGTAGGATATAGTAGTAAAATACAAGTTTTGAAGTTAGTCAAATAGTAGTCAGTCTGTAGTTTACATATAGCTCTTTCATATACTGGCTCTGTAGTCTTGGGCTATTCCCTTAATGTCTCTGTGCTTCAGTTTCTTCAAATGAATAATGGGGATATTACTATATAAAAGGACTGTGTGAAGATAAAATTGAGATGCTAATGATAATGAGATGTAAAGGGCCTAGTACAGGGCCTACCACATTGTAGATGATCACTAAATTGGTAGTCATTATTCTAATTATTATAACTGAGGCCCAGATGCTCAATTCATCATCAAAACTTACCTGTTTGATAGTAAAAGCAATCTTTTTTCAAAAATATACACTTAGGAATTAGTATGTTGCATTTGAATGGTGGAATCTCTGAGCCTTGTATGTTCTACATGACAAGAATTCTCTCATTTCTCTGAGATGCTAGAATCCCCTGGGGATCTATGAACATTGTCTCAGGTGACAGAAAATTCTCTGTAATAATTTCATCTTCATGTCTTTTCATTTTGATAATAATATAACTTAATAAAATCACATCTGGATAATCTCATTGAAAATATCTTTAAGTGAGTACTACCATTAATTTTGGATTCTGTGTTAAACAGTATTTTACTTATATATTCTACTAGTTTAATTATAGTAGAATAAGAAGAGAATGGTAGTGAAATTAATATGTAAATAATGTATTCTCATCAAGAGAAGGCTAAATAACATCATGGAAGGTTATATACGTAATGGTTCTGTAGTAGCTGGAATAGAAAAGTGTGGGAGAACTGAGTCTCACAGTGCACAGCAGTACAGGCATGAACATTTAAATAATGTTCATCAAAACAGTAATATATTAATATTGCAAGAGGTAAATTATTTGTGACAAAATAATGTTATTTTTAAAATTTATTTTAAAATAAATAATTTAATTAATTTATTTATTGTTCAGTTACAGTTGTCCCACCTTTTTACCTGTTTCCCTCCCCTGCCCCGCCCACACCCAACCCCCTCAACAGTCAATCTCCATCCCATTGTCTGTGCCCAAGTCCTCTATTCATGTTCCTTGACTTTCTCTTTCCCCTTCTTTACCCCACCCCATTATCCCCCATTCCCCTCCCCTCCAACATTTTTTCCATTAAAGAAGGGTCCATACATTATTTAAGATTGAGGGACACTACCCTAAGAAGTCTACAGGTCACACAAAAGGGTTTGAAAACAATGGGGGGGGGGAATGGAAACAACTGTAATTGAACAACAGTAATTAAAAAAAGAAAGAAAGAAAGAATAACAGATGTAGACATAACCCAAGTAAATCTTTCGGATTGCAATAGTAAATGGGGTGCTAAGTTAATAAAAAAGAGAGTATGTGATAGAAAAGTCTAGACGTGTGAACAAGATTCTTCAAACATTTCTGCCTAACAGAAGAATTGAATGACGTGCATAACTGTAAATATGTGTTTAAATGTAGTCTGAGGGTCCATAACTTTTCCCAGAAATCTTTCTTTCTTTCCATAAATATTTACTGAGTTGACTACTATGTGTTAGGCAGTGTCTAACCATGGGAATACAGTGGTGAAAAAAACACATATTTGCTTTCATGGAATCCACATTACATAAATAGTTACACAAATAAACATAGAGTTACAAATCACAATTAAGTATCAAGAAAAGGAACAAGCTATGAAAATGAGTCACAGAGCATACCTATTTTGCAATAAGTGGTTATGAAAGTCTTCTCTAAAGAGAAGGTGAAATGTGAATTATGTGTAGGTGATAGCCAGGTAAAAAAACAAGAAGAAGAACATTCCAGAAGAAATGTACAGTACATAAATAGGTCTCAAAGCAGATAAACTGGTATATCTAAAAATGGCAAGGAGCCCCAGGGGAAGACTGGTATAAAATGTATATAGTGATTGTGGAGGGTAGTGAAATATAAAGTCAGAGAGATGGGTGGAAATTATACCTTATGCAGGACTCCAAAGGCCAGAATGAGAAGTTTGGATGTTTATTTTTAAAGGGAGAAATAGAAGCTATTCATGGGCTTGAAGTATAGGGATGATATGATCAAATTTGCATTTTTAGAAGATCACTCTGGTTGCTGTTGGGAAAATACGTTAAAGTGGAGCAAAAAAAGAGTTGGAAAGTTTTCATGTCAGTCCAGATTGGAAATAACTGGGTCTTGGGCTAGGATAGTAGAGGTGGAGACAAAAATTAGTGGAGAAATTTGAGATGTATGCTGGGGGTATAACTGACAAGATTATCTAAACATGGCGAAATAATCAGACTAATCCAAATTTTGGATTATTTTGCAAAACAACTTCTTGGGCCTTAAAATTGAGAAAAGTGTGTATTCTGCAGTTTTGAGATGAAATGTTCTATAAATGTTTATTAAGACAATCTGTTCTAACGTGACCTTTAAAGTCGTTATTTCCTTATTAATTTTTTGTCTGGATGATCTATCCACTGAGGTAAGTAGGATATTAAAGTCTCCAATTATTGTATTACTGCTAATTTGTTCATTTATGTCCATTAATAGCTGCTTTACATACTTAGTTACTCCTCTGTTGGATACATAGATATTTACAATTGTTATATCCTTTTTAATGATTGATCCCTTTATCATTATAAAATGCCCTTCTTTGTCTCTTGCTACAGCTTGTTTTAAAGTCTGTTTTTTTCTATTATGAATATTGCTACCGTAGCTTTTTAAAAATTTCTATATGCATGTAATATCTTTTTCTATCATTTCAACTTTCTGTCTGTGTGTTTTTTGATCTAAAGTGAGTCTTTTGTAGGCAGCATATAGATTGGTCTGGTTCTTTTATCCATTCAGTCACTCCATGTCTTTTCAGCGGAGCATTTTAGTCTATTTACATTTAAATTAATTATTGATAGATATGTGCTTATTGCCATTTTGTTGTTTTTGGTTATTTTTGTTCTTCTCTGTTCCTTCCTTTTTCTCTTGACTCTTTTCTTTTGATTTGCTGGTTCTGTTTAGTGTTCTGGGTTTTTTTTTCTCCATTATTTGTATAATTTTACACGGCTTTGATTTGTGGTTACTATGAGGTTCATATATAGCCATCTATAGCTATATCAGTTTATTTTAAGGTGATAGGCATTTATGTTCAAATGCATTTAAAAAGCACTGCATTTTTACTACCCCTTCCATTCCTTATGTTTTTGGTGTCATTTTTTTTTTATAGTCTTGGTTTTGTATATCCTTGACTATTTATTGTAGTTATAGTTAATTTTGCTACTTTTGTCTTTTAATTTTCATATTAGCTTTTTAAAGTGGTGGATTCACTTTACCAGTCAGATTTTTCCAGATAGATAGATAGATAGATAGATAGATAGATAGATACACACACAAACATATATATTTTTTTCTTTCGGTTATCGCCTTTTCTGCATAAAGAAGACCCTTAAAATTTCTTTTAAAGCTGGTTAGTTGTGGT
The DNA here is from genome assembly GCA_004026545.1 of Mormoops blainvillei. Classification (NCBI taxonomy): domain Eukaryota; kingdom Metazoa; phylum Chordata; class Mammalia; order Chiroptera; family Mormoopidae; genus Mormoops; species Mormoops blainvillei. The sequence goes on from PVJD01010918.1 coordinate 39,619, forward strand.
GGGATTTTTTTAATTTTTGCTTTTCTGGGAAACTCTTTATCTCTCCTTCAATTCTGAATGATAACCTTGACATGTATAGGATTGTAGATTCTATGTTCCATTCTTTCAGCACTTTAAATATTACCTGCCACTCCTTTCTGGACTGTAAAGTTACTGCTGAGAAAACAGCTGTTAGCTTTATGGAGTTTTCCAATATGTGACTTGTTTTCTTTCTGCTGCCTTCATGACTGTCTCTTTATTCTTAACTTTGCCATTTTAATTACAATATGTCTTGGCGTGGGTCTCTTTGCATTCATATTGTTTGGAACATCGGGTGCTTCCTGGACCTAGATGTCTTTTTCCTTCCCCAGATAAGGAAAGTTTTCAGCCATTATTTCTTTAAATATACTTTCTGCCTCTCCATCTCTGTCTTCTCCTTCTGGAATTCTTATAATGTGAATGTTAAGAGTATTTGATGTTGTCCCAGAGGTACCTTATACTATTCTCACTTTTAATTATTATTCATTTTGCTATTCTCATCAGTTGGTTTCATTATTCTGTCTTCCAAGTCACTAATACAGCCTTCTGTATTAACTATTCTGCTATCAATTTTGTCCATTGTATTTTTATTGCAGCTATTGTATTCTTCATTTATCATTTTTTACCATATTTTCTAACTCTTTCTTAAAGTTCTCCTTGACTTCCTTTATTCTATTCTCAACACATTGAGCATTGTTATGACCATTTCTTTGAATTCTTCATCAGGCAAGTTACTTATCTCAGTTTCGTTAGAGTTTTTCTCCAAGGTTTTTCTTGCTCCTTCATTTGGGGATTATTCTTCTGTCTCTCCATTTTGTTTGACTTTCTGTGTTTGTTCCTATGAATTAGATGAAATTGCCATCCTTTGCAGCCTTGTAAAAGACCTCTGTTGACTATATGCCAGATGGTTTTTACTATCAGTTGTAGTGGGGTGGGTGCATGCAGTACCTGGTGTGCTGTCTAGCCACAAGAGTGGGTTCTGGATTGGGTAGCCTGGTGTACATGTGTGTGCAGCAGCACCCTGTTGTTCTGGCTTTCCACAGCCATAATAGAGATGGGGTATTGTAGTATGATATGGGCATGCTTCTTAGCCCTTCTGACCTTCATGGGACTGCCTGTTGTGTGCGTGTTGCAGCACCCTACTTGTTCCATACTTTTGACAGATGGTGCAGCCCTGTGTGCAGGCTCAACAGGAGCATGCTAGTTCCACATTTTCTCTAGACCTGGTAGCCTTACATTTTCATGCAACAATGTCCCACTTATTCTATACCTTCTCCAAGTGGGTAGCCATAGATACACTTACAGCAGCACCACACTATTTCTACACTTTCTCAGTAGGAGGAAGCCCTGTGGGTATGTAGTACACTACCTTGCTAGTTCCACACTTTTTCTAAATGGGGCACCTCTAGTGTGGGTACTACCAAGTTTTGCTAGCTTTACACTCTTTCTGGGTGGGAGAGCTCCAAATGCATGTGCAGACCTTTGGGTGTATGCAACAGCTTCCTGTTGTGCCCACTGGATTAATCTCTGCATGGAGAAGCCACTTGCACAATGCTATATAGTGCCTTCCTGTTCCTGTTGGCACTAGCTCCAGGAGGGGTAGCTAGGAACATATCAAAGCAGCCCTGCAGGTTGGCCGCAGAACCTGGGTAGTGTTTCTTTCTGCTATCCAAGTACAGGGAAATGTAAACAATGATGCTCGCCAATTCCCCTGGTCCTGGAGAGTAACCTCAGCTTCTGGAGAGCTTTCACAGTTCCTCAACTTTCTCTATGTGGTCTCTCTCATTTGTTTAGTGTATAGAAGTTGTTCAATTAGCCCTCAGTTGTCTCTCAGGAGGAATCGCTCTTCATATAGGTGAACATTTGATGTGTTGTTGGGAGAAGACAAGCTATGTGTCCTTTTACACAACCATCTTGGACACATCTCTCTTAGTTGAATTCAAATTGACAATTGATGATTCTAAATAAAGAGTGAATAGATGTTAATTTTATTATTCTTTTGATGTTCTTGTGGACTTAAAATTTCAAACTAAAAAGTTGATGGAAATTGATAGGAATTTCTGACAGAATCAATACGGGGTCAAGGGAAAATGAAAAAAGTCAAGAATAACTCCTAAGCGACTGGATGTATAATGGTGTGATTTAGGAAGGTGAGGAGTACAATGCCAGGTGTTAGATGAAAATGAATACGATGTGAGAATAAAGAGTTCTGTATGGTCATTCTGAATGTTAAATTCTTAGGCATTTAAGTCTTATGGGCACTTGGATACACAAATCTGGAGCTCACCTCCTTTGCCCACCTCCACATAGCCCCCAATCCCCCTTCCCTCTGGCCATCACCACTCTGTTTTCTATGTCTATGAGTAATGCATGTATGTTTTTAGTTAATCCCTTCACCTTCTTTCATCCAGTCCCCCTTCCCTGCCCTCTGACAGCATCAACATGTAGAAAATATTTGAAAGGCATAGAACTGTATCGGATCACCTAGGAAAACAATATAGAGGAAAGGGGACTGAAAGAAAGAGAGTAAAGAGGATAGAATAGAAGTAACCCCCCCGCCACCGGGACACTGTACGGGGTTTGGAAGAGTAAGGGGAGTTAGCACTGACTGAGCAGTTGCCAAGATGGCAGGAAGAAAACCAGTAAAGTTATTACAGAAACCAAGAGAGGAGAGAGACTGAGAATGAGAGAGTGAGCACTATAAGAAATGTTTCTAATCATGTAAGATGAAGATAGAACTGCACCAATATGTTTGGAAACATAGAAGTCATCAATGATCTTGCCCATAATGGTTTGAGTGGAATAGTTGGCAAGGGAAACCAGATCAGAGTAGACTGAAGAGTGAATCAATGGCAATAATGTGAAACAGGTAGTGGTGATAATCTACTAATATTTAAAGAAATAGAATGGAAGCTAAAGTAGTTTGTGCAGTTGGAACAAAATTACTTTTTGGTGACATAGGAAACGATAAATCATATTTGTAAGCAGTAGTAATGATACAGAAGAGAGAAACAGAATGATGATTTCAGAAAAAGGGAGATTAATTTAAAAAGTGGTCCTTTTCTAACTTTATTTTTATTGTTGACACTATCACAGATGACCTCATTTACCCCTCCTTTGCTACCTCCACCCAGCTCCCATCCTCTCTTCCCTCTGGCCATCAACATACAACATGTTGTCTGTGTCTATGAATCATACATATGTGTTCTTTAGCTAATCCCTTTACCTTCTTCCATCAAACCTCCCCTCTCCCTCCCCTCTGAGAGCTTAGTCTGTTTCATGTGTCCATGCCTCTTTTTCTATTTTGCTTGTCAGTTTATAAAATGAAGTCCTTTAGAAGATGAGAGCATATAGGATTCAGGATGCAAGTGTGGGACTGGTCTTTGGTAGAAGAAGAAATAGGAGGTGGGTGTAATAGGTTTAGAGATTCAATTTGAGGGAAATAAGGAAGATCTGATATGTTATTATTTTTATTTTCTCAATGAAATATGGGGTAACCTAAGTTAAGAATGAATAGGAAAGTAGATATCTTTGAGAAAAGTGGGTAAGCTGACTTACTGTGAAACATAACAAGATGCCAGGCAGTGTTGAGTGCCAGTTTGAGATTTGTGATTTTAATTGTGTGATTTTATTTACAAATGGAAAACTAATCTCACTTGGTTATGGCATGTTATTCTTTTAATGTATCTGGATTTTCTTTCTTTGAATTTTATTTATGTTTTTTGAATTGGTATTTATGCTTTTACAATTCAAGAATTCAAGAGTTACATTTGTGGATGGATTAGATAAACTTTAAGTTCTCTATTGCTCTGAAATTCTGATTCAATAGTCTAAAACAACAGAAATCCATCAATAATGTTGTACTATTTAAAATTGAATATAATTACACAATTGAGATTTAAAATCTGGAATGAATCTTCGAGAATATCCACACTCTCCTCCATAACTTTACAGAGTAGTAACTTGGAGACTCAGAGATCTTTTATGTTTTGTTGTTTCCTCTCAAAATTCTAGGGGAAAGTGAGTACTCCTTCCTCTTTGCTTCATCCAGGACAAAATTCAAAGTATCCACATCAGTTTTCTATCACTAGTATAACAAACTACCACAATCATAGTGTGTTTAAAAACACTCTGGTAGACTTTAGTAGTTAAGTACCAGGACTGTTTCTCAGGCTAAATATTGTAAGAAAACACATAGACTGTAGAGCTCAAATCTTTAGGTTAAAATTATTTCTTCAACCTTGAGCAAATTATTTAATGTTTATGTGATTCAGTTTTTCTAACTATAAATAAAAATAATCATAACACTTATTTCAGAGTTGAAGATTTAATAGCATGTAATAAGTTTCAGTTATTGGCATTATTACACTTAGCACCCAGCATTTGCACTATGCTTGTTATATAGTAAATGTGTAATAATTAGTAGTCATAATTTTTATTATTGCTACATATATATTTCTATAATGACATGCATGATTCATTATTGACTTTTTTTTCTACTTATCCTTCTCTCTCTTAGACTATAAATTTCTTGAAGCCTGATGTCATCTAATTTATAATTTTGTTCATAGAACCTTGCAAAGTATCCAGCATGTAATAGGTACTCTATGAGCATTAGGTAAATAAGTAAATGAATAATAAATTACTATACCAATGAATTCAGTCTCTGATACCACATAGCTTTCCTGTTTATGAATTATAGGTCCAATATGTATGTACTCTCCTGGTTTGGTTAGAGAGGTTATGAGGCTTCTGAAAGTCATACAGATAACACTTGTTTTCTCTGTTTTGTGACTGTTTATCTTTTCATGTGCATATTTAATATTCCCAATTAGAATTTAACAATCAAAATATTGAGTAAAAGCTACTAGCATTATGTGTTGCCAGGAATGTCAGAGATTAAGTCATTATTAAAACTAATCTCCTGAGGGGTGACAAAATTATTTTAATACTTCCATACCTAAGTTTGGGTATGGGAATCTGCAAAAAGCTGAGAGATCTAGAAATTAGAGATGAAGTGTTACTTTAAGTCATTTGCTGACTCACCAACAGGGACAGTTTATGCAAATTTAACTAGTAAAGAAGCCCATACAGTATTTCAGTAAAGTCATTCCTCATGGACCATTGTCATTATATAACAATACATACGTAACCAGAGACGCCTATCTATGCTGCATTATAAGCATAGACATATAGGTCTATGAATATAGGCCTACAGAATATAGACCACAGATTTATTTAAAGAAAAGATTAATTGTTTTAGGAATTGACTCTAACATATTTATTAAAACTGTGTTTGTGAATGCAATCGGAGAAATCAGGACCTCCTACCAAATCTGAGAAAAAAGAAAGTGATTAACTTTGAACTATAATGACAGCAGGAGGCTTGAAATGAGGTAGAATCATCTTTATTGCAATGAATTCCCTGGAAATAACATGAACATTTGAGAGCTAAAAGCAGTAACAACCTGCCTGAGCCCCTGTGCATATCACAGGTAGCAGTACTCACTGGGAGACATTATGCCACGTCTATGGCCACCAAACATCCGGGAAGGCCACTTTCCCTCCTATGAAGAACACTGGCGACATGCTGGAATATTGTATTGAAAGAGGTCCAGAACTCAAGTGTGGGCTTTCTCCATCAAATTGTATAGCCAGCTCTTTCATTTTTGAATATTCCTCTTCTCCCTAGAACCCTCAATGGCTCCTACTCCCTAATACTTTGCTCTTTTTTTCTCTCTAAACACTTTATTAAAAAAATTAAAGTATATTTTATTGATTATGCGATTACAGTTGTCCGATTTTTTTCTCCCCCTTATTCCCTTCCATCCTGCACCCCTGTTCCCACCAGCATCCCCTCCCTGCTTGGTTCAGGTCCATGGGTCTTACATACAAGTTCTTTGGTTTCTCCCTTTCCTATATTATTCTTAACCTCCCCCTGTCTATTTTGTACCTACCATTTATGCTTATTATCCCCTGTACCTTTTCCTTCATTCCCCCGCACCCCACTGATAACCCTTCATGTGACCTCCATTTCTGTGATTCTGTTCCTGTTCCAGCTGTTTGCTTACTTTGTTTTTGTTTTTGTTTTTTTCAGGTTCAGTCATTGATAATACTCCACTCATTTAAAGAATATGCTAGTGTGATTATAGCTCTCAGAAAACTGGTTTCTATTCAGTCCTCTGTTTGTCCAAGCCTGATTACCTCAACAGCACTTTAAAATTTTAGGGAAGCTCAAGTGGCCTCAGCCATCCTTTTTTACTTTGGTTTGTCTGGCAAGGCCACTAGTCAGCAATCCTTAAAACTGCTCAACTAGATATTAACAGCCATTGGCCTCTCTGACAATAAAGTTCAGGGTTTAGGTTTCATTTTTCCTGATACTAGAGAACCAAGCATTTTGGCAATATTATCAGGGACAATACTTTCCCTCCCACCAACAATATCACCCATGGTAACAAAGATGTCCATATAGTCTACCTCTCCCATGTCCCTCCAAAGCCACTGACATCCAGGAGAAAAATTTGTTCAAAACTGAATTGAACAGAGCATGGCCTAGTACCATTTGTTATTGAGACAGGATACTAAGAAGCTAGGAAAATTCCTTGGCAAGTGGAATAGGAAACAGACAGATAGCTGAACAAACTAGTCAAGCAATTTACAGCCAGGTTCAGTTGGTCACCAGGGCGGAAGGCCCTGAGTGCCTGGTAGGGGCCAAAATGGGAAAACAAGGACCTCACCCCCCCTGGCGACCTCTCCTCCTCTGGCCTTCCCTCCTTGGAGATAACATCTAGGAGAAAACATCTAGGTCTCATTTGTGTTTCACCTCCCTTCCCAGAAAAACCAGGTGGGTCATGCCAGATCTCACTGCAGTACTAATGACCCCTGCCCTGTCACTGACCAATCAGTGGAGTCCATGACCCTGAAAGGGCAGACCCTGAGAACTGATGAATATTCCATTGAAATCCTCCCCGAGACCTCCCCTAAGATTCCCACCTGCAAGACAGAGATAAAAGCCTCAAGACAAAAGACCCAGTGCTTGCTGTCCCCCTTTTTCTCTCCCCCTTCTTCCTCCTCACTTCTTTCTCCACAGGCTTGGGTCTCCTAAACTCTAAGGCAATAGGGGGCTGGCAGCTTGCCCCAGGATAATCCCCTGAACCTGTCCCCAAAGCCCCCTTTTCTCTGACTTGCCAGTGAGCTAAAGTAACCCTGCCTAGGTTCTCCTGTTGTTTCTTCTATACTAAGCACTTCCCTATTTCAATATCTGCAACTGTAATAAATGCATCAATGTAGTCACCATATACAATTGGTGTTGTGAAATCTTTCTTCCATGAAGTCAAGAACCCACACACTACAGCTGTCTCTGGGGAGACCCACTCAGGGCCAGGTTCCCTGTCCAGTCACATTGTCACCTGCCCTATATGTTACAGGACTGACCTGGGTTTGGCCCATTTATTTTCAATATATTTGAATGAAATTGTTGAAAGATCCATATCTTATTCTAATCTCTCTCATTCTTTCTGACCTACACTTTTAAAGTCATGCTCACCACATTTTCCTTAGATTAAATACCTCAAATAAATAATCCCTAGGAATCCACTAGTCTTTTTTTTGTGTCTTATATACAGACAATGGAATATTATTAAGCCTCAAAAAGGAAGAAAATTCTGACAGATACTACAACATAGATGAACTTTGAGAACATTATGCTAATTGAAATAAGAAAGACAAATACTGTATGATTTTGCCTATATGAGGTACCTAGAGTAGTCAAATTCATTGGTACAGAAAGTAGAATGGTGATTGCCCGGGCGCGGGGGGCGGATCCACTAGTCTTGGTTGCCAGACTACAATTTTTACTTAGGTATTACATCTCAGAGAAGTTTCCCCTGACCACTCTAACTAAACTAAAACCTGTCCTATCACTATGTTCTCTTATACTACTTTAGAATTTCTTGTTAGTAATTAACAGTACATACCTTTTTTGTTTTATTTTTTCCCACTGGAATGGAAGTTCCACCCATGTGGACCTTTTCTGTTGCGTCCTCCACTAGGTGACCAATGCCTAGAAGAGATCCTAACATATAGTAGGTCAGTCAATACCTATTGAGTGCTGGAATAAATTTGATTGCAGATGAAGCCCATCATTTGTTCACTGGTAATTGAATTGATAACGTATTTTCCCCCTTTCCATCCTCACATCTCATTAACCCTGATGTTAGTTTTGGAGTCCCTGCAGATGTTTTTTTTCTGGTTTTGTAGGGTTTTATGCTTTACAGCATTTTTCTAAATCTTAATCCTTAAATCCATTCTCTCTTCTCTCAGTTCACTTTGAAGACAAAATTGCAGAAGGTAGAGAAAAAGAAAGACATAAAAAAGGAGGGCTGATATAAAGAGAAAGTTTCCCTGTGGGGAGGTAGGATATTGTACAAAAAAGATCATGGATTTTAGAGTTATAATCTTGAGTTCAAGTCCTAGCTTGGCCAGATGATTTAGTACCTTTGTTGTTATAGACAAGTTGTGTAAATCCTCTAAGCCTCATTTACAAATTGGGGTCAATAATAGTATCTACCTCATGGGGCTTCATAAGGATTAAATGACCTAATATATCTACTAACAATGTTAATTCTCTCTCTGCTTATGTATAGGTTGTCTCTTGATTTTCCTTTCCTACCTAGCTTTCCATGAGGAAAATCAGTATGTTCCCATAGGTAAGATACATAATACTTTGCTGTCCTCACACTTCTCCCTTCCTCCACCCATACCTCAATTCTGGTCAAAACAAAACAAAAAAAAATGAAAACCACACATAAAACTAGACAGTCAGGTCTATAAAGAATTGTGAAAGATCTTTTCTCAGAACAATGTTCCACTTGCTGGTTAAACATTACATGCAAAGGTCGCCTTAGCAAACACTACAGCTCTTTCACAACTTTTACAGCCTGTGTCTGGAGGAGAGATTCACAGAACTGATTGCTAAAGAATATGAATTCTATCCAACCGAACCATCTTTATGAATCCTGAAACATCAACAATAACTACCATGCATTGAGCACTCAATATGTGCAAGTCGTTTGAATAAATATTTTATCTACTGCCTCATGTAATCCTCACAACAAAACTTTGAAGTAAGTGCATTTATTATTCTTGTTTTATAATTTGGGAAACAAAAGGTCAGATAAGTTAAATAACTTGCCCAAAGTTCTTACAGGTAGAAATTGGGGAATTAGGATTTAAACAGAGGAAATTTGGCACTAGAGCCTAACCATAATACTTCTCAGCCAACATGCCAGGTTCTTGCCTAAAATCTTTCAAGTGAGCCCTGTTTTGAAAACATTACAAATGACCTAATCTCTCTGTCCATATGTTTTCATATTCTTTATAGTTAAGTGTACCTGCTCCTACTCTGTACTGTACACCCTGTATCCTCATCAAGTTGTCCCCTCAATATCTATCAACTAGTATATGCTTCTGCCTTTACTCAGGTGTTTCATCTCTCTAGAAGTCCCATTTTCTAAGTTATTCTGGTGGTTCTCAAATTTTAATGTGCATCAGAATCTCCCAGGTACATTGGTAAAACACAGATGGCACTTTTTGGGCTCTGTTCCCATTCTGGCCACATCCCTCATAGATCTTCTCTTACCTCGTACAACCTATACCCTTAAATAAACCTGGAAAGAACACAACAAACAGACATTACAAGTCTCTAAAAAGTTGAAAAAAGAAGATAAACTATCCAGAAACTTCAGGACTTAATGAATAACACCATAGCAATTTCCCCTGGGATTTCATATCTCCTACCACACATACCAAACAGTGCCCTGCAGAAGCCTCCAACCTGGAGCCACCAACAAGCAGGGATGAGAAAAAAAACAATAATAACAATAAATTCCAGACTTCTGGCCAAGATGGAGGCATAGGTAGGTATACTTTGTCTCCTTGCAAAATTAAAGGAAAGACAAAAATAAATTTAAAAACAAAAAATAACCAGAACTGCCAGAAAATCAAGCTGTATGGAAGTCCAACAACCAAAGAGTTAAAGAAGAAACATTCATCCATGCTGGTAGGAGGGATGGAGACAGGCAGCTGGGGCGGAGAGGATGCGTGGCAAGGCAGTATCTGGCAGACCAGGCAGTCCCACATCTGAGTGTGGATAAACCAGGAGGAACAACTGGGGAGTGAGAGAGACCATGCAACCCAGGGTTCCAGCACAGGAAAAGAAAGTATCAAAACCTCAAACCCCAAAAACCTGTGGGATTTGTGGTGGCAGGAGAGACTGCCAGTCTCACAGGAGAGTTCATTGAGTGACCCACAGGGTCTTAGAATGTACACAAACCCACCAACCTTAGAATCAGCACCA
>PVJD01010919.1:0-49992 GCA_004026545.1 Mormoops blainvillei
TTGAGCAAACACTCCTCCTAAGCCAAAAAAAAAAAAAAAAGAAAAAGAAAGAAAGAAAGAAAGAAAAGGATGAGATAAGAGACTGACTGTCAGCATGGCTGATCTCTCACCACTTCAAGCCACATGTGCTCAATCATGCTTCTCACTGTAATATTCAGGAAGCCGTATCACATATTCAAGATTTTTTTTTTGAAAGATTTTATTTTTAGACAGAAGGGAAGGAAGGGAGAAAGAGAGGGAGAGAAACATTAATGTGTGGTTGCCTCTCACGTACCTCCTACTGAGGACCTCGTCTGCAACCCACGTATGTGCCCTGAACTGGGGAATCGAACAGGCGACCCATTGGTTCACAGAGTGACACTCAATCCACTGAACTATACCAGCTAGGGCTCAAGATTTTTTTTTATAAGAAGGAACATTAATATTCAACCTTTAGTTTTCTCTTTAAATTGTCATTTTATTAGCTTCGATGTATCTAAATTATAGTGATGCTTGCCAAATCCCCCCCTTCATTCCTGAAGTTCCTGTATTTTTAACTTCCTCTAGAACATTTCCAATTATGGATCATGATTCCAAAATCTACAACGTATTACAATTTTACTCAGCTTCTTAAATCCAAGTACTTTTTTGTCCCACTCAAATTCACAATCTTGAAACCTTCACTAATGCCTATTTACAATACACTAGAATTAACTGCCAAGTCCTAGTTATACACCTCCACTGTGCAAAGAAATGAAGTAGGCAAAGCACTGCAGGAGAAAACAAGCATGACACTGTGTTCCTTTCCTTAAAATCTTCAATTCAATAATAAAAGGGAGATGATAATTGAAATAATTATAATGCACTGAGCTCTTACTATGTGCGAATCACCATACTGAATCACTTTCATCATCTTAAAAAAAAAAAAAAAAGGTTAGATACTATGATGTCCCAATAACAGATGGAAAAAATAAGACCTGCAGAATTCAAAGGGTACAGCTTCAGGTCATCCAAAAAGGTACAGCCTGAACCGAAAAACAACTATGACTACAAAGACCTTGCTGACCATAAACAATCCAAAACAATGACAGAGGAAAGGTACAAACTAAACAAAAGCAGAAACCCCTTCCCAAATTCTCTCTTCTGCTCCATTCCCACTGCCAATACCCTGTATTTCAGCCCTCTCTGCAAAGCTAGTGCTTAGAGGGCTGCTTAAATATATCTAGGAAGCCTATTTAAATGAATATTCCTAGGCCTAATCCGTTCAATCCTGAGTCACTGGGTATGGGTATTTCTGAAGCAGTTTTGTAAACCAGACCCCTAATTCTTGTTCATTCATTCCACAAAGATTTGAGTTCCTACGCTGAGCCAAGTCCCAGAACTGCATCCCAAATGCCTCTTTTACATCTGATCCTACTGTATTCCACCCTGAAAATGTTCTGAAATCCTTATTTTCAACATTTCACTCTTCTCCTAGAAGATTTTTATTCTTTAGCAAGTAAAATTATTTTGAATCAAAACTTTGCTGACATATAAGGAACACCTGGGTACTCAGTAAGCACTCAATAAATGTTAGTTAGTACCTTTTCACATTAAATAACCAGGTATGCATTATGTTATTATGTAGTCCTCAATTAATAAGGTTAGGGAGGTGGTGCAATACATGCTAAGAGGGTTACAGACAAGAAGCAGTTACTCTCCCTTTTCTGCTATATATGCTTTTACTCCTCCTCCATCCTTCCAAATCCTTAAAAAGAGAGTTCATATCCTACCTTCACTAAAAGTTCCTTGACTCTTCAAGACAATAGTCTCGTTCTTTCCTTACAACCTATAGGACAGCTATTACAGTCAGAAAATTATCTTAACGTTTGATTAATGTAGTCTTCCACCATCCTCTAATTTTTTAAAAATGATTTTTAGTTCTTGTCTCATAAAGACTTTTGAGAGCAGATTGTATTATGCCTTCTCATTATATTTCCAAGGGTGCCTGGCCTGCTGCTAAGTATACACACATAATTCTTGATAAATGCTAGCTGTTATTACCTGATAAACAAAACCCTTTTTCTGTTTCTATCTCTCTCCCAATCTCTTTTATAAGAGAGTAAATTTTTTCTGAAGAATAAATTTAAGCAAAGTTATAAGGAAGTAAGTCTAGGATTCCACATACCCAAGGAAAAAAATCCTAAGTCAGGAAGATTTGCACAGTAACGTTTCTCTAATTAATTAAAACAAATGCATAATGCTAGGGTTTTTTAAAGATCAAACAAGAATAAATAGTGTTAACATTACTAAGAAAAATAAAGGGCACAGTTATGAAAAGGGGCTGAGTCCCCATGCTGCAATAGAGAAAACATAAGACTTAAGTACAGAACAACTTAAGTAAAAATAGCAACCCTCACCAGCTGCTAACTACATGACATTTAACAAGTAATTTCAATTTTCTAATCCAGTTCTCTCACTCGCAATATGAGGTTAAAAAAAAAAAAAAAGCTGTCACAAAATTAAGATAAGGTAAATAAAAAGCCTGGCCAGTGCATCTATCTACTGGTGGATCTTTGCCTTCTATGCTTAAAAATAAAATTTCTGAACTATGTCTTACAATAAGGTTGAAAAGTTCATTAGATACAATATATACCCAATACGAAATCAATGTTTCAACACAAAATAAAAAAAGAAAGAAGAAAGCGATTTTAGGAAAATCTTAAGACTCTAAAAGGAACATGTCTGTTACACTTACTTCAAACAGCATGTAAAACATGACCGATGAAGAAATAAAACTTTTAATAAACTTTTTTGGGGTAACAAGATATTGTGACTGTTTCTTCCCTTGAAGATGGCTGAAAAAATAAAGAGCATGATAAAATATTATATACAGAATTTATGTAAGAGACCATGAACTTCCTTACGTTTTCCCCCATGCACTTGGCCCTTCCCTTCTGCTTTCAAGATCATCCTGTCTATCCTCATTGCTGGGATGTGACTACAAGCATGAATAAAATAAGCTCCTCATCCACTGACTCCAACAAAATATTTATGTTTACATTTTAATTTTAAGATTGCTCAGAAGTTTAAGTCAATTAGAGAAATTCCTTAATTCATTCTAGATCTGAATATATCCAAGAACCTTATTTACAATAAGGATATATTAACCGCTGCTATCACAGTCAATGGAAATAGTTTACCAAAGCCGTATGTATCAGGGAAAAAAGAAAGTCATAAGGGGGAAAAAAGAAATTTCATAATGCAAAGCTCTGTAACCAAGCCGCAACATCATAAAAGTACATTAAGAAGCTCCTTTATTTGGCTTGAATGTTAAAGAAATTTGAGTGAAAACATGCAAACAAATATAACAGGATAATTTCAACTTTTCGAGTGTTATAATGTATTTAAAAGTGCTTCAAAAAAAATGTGTTCCTCACCACTGGTATTAGGTTTGAGTTCTGTAATTTAGTCCTTAAGCAACCAGCTCTATCAATGAGAATCTTTGTGGCCAAATTTTATGCTACGGTACTATTCTAATACAGACCAAAAAAGTATGTAGATACAGAATCAATATGAAAAGAATATATCTTTCTAAATTCTTTTCAAAAGGACTTATTTTCTTTTATGATCTGAGCTTAGGTGATTATTCATCTTATATTGAGATAAAAAGATCTTTGCTGAAGGATCTTCAAATTCTAGAATAAGGCTTCATGTTTCCTAACTCTTACAACTTTTCTTATCTAAGACCACCAAGTTTCACAGATGGTCGCTTTTTTCAGTCTCCTTTTACCTAACTTACATAATGAAATGGAATGAGCAACCTGATTAAGGTTTTCATTTTTCACTTACATTAAGTGAGTAACTGCAGTTAGAGACCTAAGATATGAATGTATTCTCTAAAGCACAAAGGAACACAGAAATTACAGGTGCACAATTTCCATCTGGAGACCCGTCTTCTGGAATATAAAACTCAATTCTATTAAGGCCTTATTTACAGACACTTATCCCAGGTCCAATCTCAATAAGCTGTCTATCCTCTATGTGCTAATGAAGAGTTGTATTAATAATAGGCAACTTAAAGACCAAAATAAATGGATCTCTAAAGATGGAAGTTCAGATTCGGAAGGATGGTAAAAGAAAGTGATGGGCAATGGGGAATCCTAATCAGTTCCATTCAAATCATAGTGAAGTGTGCAGTTAACAACCCCCCTCCTTTTGAGGTAAAACTAAAATAATTCCGGAAAATGTAATGATGTACTAATAACTGAAATATTAAAACAAAACTATCATAAATATAGACTGAACCCCTCTCCCCATGCCTCCAGGTCACAGGTGTTTTAAATTCAAGGTTGCACTATCAGAAAGGTCACTTAAGGACAGTTAACCTCAATGAAATACCTAGTATACTAATTCAAAAATAACCAAAGCTGTATTTCAAAAGGGAAAAAAATGACATGAGAAAAAGTAACAACCTACTTAAGATGTTATTTATTAGGGCGACAATTACCTACACTAATTTTATTGACCACCCAATAATTTCTAAAGCATAAAATATTAATTATGTAGTAGTATTTTTCACTTTAACAAAACAGATTTGAAAATTCCTTCTCAGTCAGACCAAATCTGATTTTAAAACTAACCCAAAACATAAAAATATTCACCAATTTTGACTAGGAATGGAGGAAAAAAAAAATACTGGTTCAGGAAAGTGAGACAGGATTAAGAAAAAAGTTACTTTAATAAGCTGTTCATCCAAAAAAAAAAAAAAAAGTACATAGAGGTTCCAAAGCTAAACTAGGTTAATTTTTCCCAAGAGAAAATATTAATAGATCTGTTGTTTCCCTACGCATAGCTGGGATTTTAGAAACAGTCACACTAGCATGAAGTTAGAGAAATTTTACAGAGGACAAATAGAGGAGCATCTTTTAATAGTCTGCCCAATAATAAGGGTGGGGGGATGAAAGCTGGCAATCCCTCTCTCCCAAAATTGGACTATTTGGGGAATTAACAGATGTAATAATAAATCACCAGAGTACACATCCACAAAAAAACACTTCCGATATTGTAACATCAAGCAGTCATTCTACATTACAAAATATAGACAACATTTTCTATGTAACTCTAAAGTGTGGTATAACTCTCTAAAACGCCTAATAATACAAAAGGAAAACCACTTTAACGCCATTCCATACTTGAGTAAACGACACTACAGATTTATAATAAACAACTCCTCGCAAAGCAAGCACGTCCCCTTATAACTCTATACCTTCCTGCCCGCTTTAAGATACCGACACTGAATCAACGTACACAATTTAAAATTATTTTCCTGGGTGGTTCCCTTCCTCTTTCCCCGTAGAACACTAATATATATTTTTTAACTTCACATAAATCAATACCTAGCACCAATAACTCGGTCTATTTCAAATCGGCTTAATTTTGAAAGTTCTAATAAGATGAGTTCAGGTTGGAAACGAAAAACTACCTTATAAGGGTATAAAAGACTGAAAGCAGGAAGCGGCTTTGACAAAACTAAGGAAGTTGCAGCGCGCTTGCTCATTGGGGGACTTTTTTAAGGCAAGAGAAGTAACACATGACATCTTTCTCAAATTAAAATGTGACTTGGTTCACCGGTTAAAACCCAGTGTAAGATGGAAAACACCGGGACTTAAAAAGGAAGAGGAGGTGGGCAGCTAAATGAAAGCCCCGATTCGGGTTCCCATTTTCATGGTCCGATTCTTCCCATTCGCCCACCCACACCCCGGGCAGTGTTGTCACAGCGATCTTGCAAAACCTACCAGGAGCGCTTCCCGTTTCTCGCCCCTCTGTCAAGCCAGTCCCCGCGCTCGATCCCCTCAGTCCCCAAACCCGTGAGTAGGAAGGGGCACAAAGAGAAACGGGAGCCGGGTGCCCGGCTCCGCAACCACCCCACCACGTCCGCGCGCCCCAGGGAGGGGACCGTCGCGCGGACCCTAAGACGGGGCTGCCCACCGCGGTGGGGGGAGGGCCTGAAGGGGTAGCACGGAGAAATCCATTTAGGGTGGGGAGGGTGGTTCTCGTCCCCCGCGCACCCGCCCCAGTCCCAGAGGGTGAAACCAAGGAACGAGGGAGGCCCTGCCTCTCTGGGCCCCACCCCTCGTAACCCGGCGGGGCCAGGACTGACACCGCTGGCGGGGGCACCTGGCTGTACCATTCATCTCCCGACCTCCTCCCGCCCCCGCCATTTTCCTACCCCAGCCTCAGTTTCCCCATCGCCGCCTACAAGCCCCCTTACCCGGTGCCACAGTCCACCACACAGGCCGGTAGCCGTCCCGCCATCTTCCTCCTCGCCTGCTGCTGCCGCTGCCGCCGTCTGCTCCGTACTGGTTGTGATCGGGGATTGGCGGCGGGAGATAGGAGCTATCTGACCATCCACAGCCAGGCCACCCTCCGCGTCTATGGGGAAGCCGGGAAGCTGAAGCAGTAGCGAGAAAGCTGCAAGCTCGGTCAGCGGCTACCACTTCCGCAACCCAGGCGGGCAGGCAGTCCCCGCCCTGCCCTGCCGCGGCCTCCACCCCCTCCTTCTCCCCTCCTCCTCACTCCTGCCCCCACCCTACAACTTCTTCCCCTCACGCCGCCTTTCCCCGGGAAGTCAAGATGGCCGCCGGTGCCGACGCCCTGGCCAGGCCCGGCCCCGGCAGCAAGCGCTCCCCCTTCCGGCTCCGAGCGGGAGGGAGAGGGGGCATGCGCAGTGAGGTGCTGTCGCCGGCGGCCGCTCCCATCCCTGCTTTAATGAAATCCTCTTCGGGTTTTCCTAGAGCGTAGGGGCGGAGAAGGCAGGCCGAGCCTTCAATTCTGAAGCTGAAAAGGGCTTTTAGTTTCAATTACCTGAAGGAATGGAATCGTGTCCAGCAGCCGCGAATATCTTCTCCCGTGCCCCGGGGAAGACGGTCTGATTGAAAAGGTTGTCAGCGGCACACAATCATTCTTATAACTTCTGTGGCTGCTTTTCTGGGTGGAAAAGAGCGATATCAGACCGAGGGTAAGCAGTCCGGGGACGGATGAACAAAAGGTTTGCACCGCGGCTCTTAGTGCCTTTGTGCCGAGGTTTTATTCACTAACACTTGTGCATTGTTAAAACATTGCACATTACAGTTAATTCCAATCTGTTTAGATTGTAGGCCCTCCCCAGAGCAGGCCTCTGCCCACAAGGAATGCAAGCGTCTGGGGAATATTCGCGTATTATACAAAAATAGGCCTTTATTCAAGGCTTTTGGAGGATGACAGAGATTTTCCTCTGGAGTAGTTTCAGATTACGCTATTCTACTAGCAAGATTATATCAAGGGTTAGGTATCAAACCATTTAATAAAAATAAAAGGGTAAAAACTGGAAAGCCTAGAAAGATGGTTTTCAAACTTAAGTCTATCAGAATTATCTGAAAGGCTTGTTAAAACATAGATTGCTAGGCCACACACACACCCGGAGTTTTCTGATTAGGTGATTGGGAGTGGGACCTGGTAATTTGCTTTTCTACCAAGTTACCTGGTGGTGGTCTGGGACTCCATCTGGGGAAACTATTGTAGAAGTTTAATAGCTTTCCTCTCCACCAGGCTTATCTCCTGATTTGCTTATAAGAGGCTATATAAAAATATCTTTGCTGAGAAAGGATGTCTCATTTACTCCAGAAGATCAGGTAGTGTGGTATTAGACTGGGCTGGGGAATGCAATGTGGGTTTTTCATTCATTTGATTAAAAAATAGCTCACCTACTCTATTAAGGATGAGGCTCTACTGACTCTGAATATTCAGTAGGCACAAAATGGTAAGGTCTCTTCTCTCCTAGGGTGTATACGTTCGTGGTGAAACATACAGCCTGTGTTAAGAATAAAAGCAGAGAAAGGAGCTATGGGAAATGGGGATGTCGTGTCAGGTGGGAAAATGACAGGGAGGTAGAAGAGAGGGAGGTCTTCTCTGACAGGGTGGAACTTAAAAGCTGAGGGCTACAGTATAGTAGGAATTAGGGGAAAGGGAAAAGAACACGGCCAAGGGTGAGGGGGTGCCTCCAAGAAGAAGGAACAGCAAGCATCAAGGCCCAGAAATGGGAAAGAGCTTGGTTTCTTCCACAAATTGAAAGAAGACCCAAGTCATCAAAGTGAAGTGATTAAGGGAAGATGCAAAGGGAGGTGAAGTCTGAGAGATAAGGAAGAAGCAAACAATCCAAGGATGTGTAGACTTTTTTAAGCGTCTGAAAGTTTAGCCTCAAAGCAACTTGGAAACCATCAAAGAGATTTAAGCAAGGAAATGTTATGGCTGCTTTGTAGGGAATGGATCCCACAAAGTAAAGAGTGAGGTGAATGGTCTCTAGTCTATATTGTGTGCTGTACTTTAGCAATAGAAATGGGGATTCTTTGCTGCCTTTTCCACCATCTGGTAATGAGGTCATGTGAGAGAGTAGATGCTTAAAGATTGACTCTTACAGAAAAGGGAGATGTGGCTTGGTTGGGGTAGAGAAAATGGCTGTTTCCAGCATTACAGCTATAAGTCAGGTCTGGAGGAGTCCTCCCAAAAGGGTCCCAAGGACAGAGGTAAGGGACTTGAACAGGTCACTGAGGAAAGCCCACATTGGTAAGTCCTCAAGATGACAGCTCACATGCTGGCCTTTGCTAGGTTGTCATGAAAATAGTTCTGTCAAGGGTCAGAAATTGGAATGCTTCCAGGATCCAGGCAGGTGACATTATGAGTAAAGAGGTCCATGTGGTAGGTACAGCATTCTGGAGAACCATCCTGACAGAAGACAGTGGAAAACTGCTTGCAGGAATGCAGGCCCAGTGTTGCCAGAACCTCCCTTTTTTCAAGGAAAGTCGGAAATCTATATTGTTATTTGTTGGTAACAAATTCTTTGCAGGCTAGATCTGACCTGTGGGCTGCAAGTTTTCAACTTGTGATTTGAAAGACCATTTAACGTTTATTTGTGCACCGCATTCAAATATGAAGCTCATGCTGGTGCTATGTACTGTGTCTCATTTTGCAGGCATGAGGAAAATTTCCACCATTGTCTTTCACATAGTCAAGATTGTCCTTAGTCTGTAAAGGCTGACTGTTAGAGGAATTTGGAATCTTCCAACATTTGTTAAAAGTGTCATTTTGTGCTAGTTCCTCATACTTTGTCTACCCAAACCCTTTGCTTGCTTAAAACCTCTTCTACTTCCTGCTTGCTAGATGCCAAATTGGTCAGCCTCTGTATTGCTTGTGGTGGCTCATCCTTCCTCATTTGTGCAGAGCCCTCAGATGCACATCCGGCCAAAGCATTTCTGACCTCCCTATTTGCATGTGTTCTCTTCCTGCTAACCCTTCTCCAAATACAGAGAAGCAGAGGATGTCAGAGCTAGGAGGCATCTTAAAGATTATCTCTTTTGCCCTGGCTAGTGTGGCTCAGTGGGTCGAGTGCAAGCCAGTGAACCAAAAGGTTACTGGTTCAATCCCTGATCAGGGCACATGCCTGGGTCATGGGCCAGGTCCTTGGTTGGGGGCCGGGAAGAGGCAGCCAATCAATGTTTCTCTCACACCTCGATGTTTCTCTTTCTCTTTCCTTTCCCCTCTCTCTAAAAACAAATAAATAAAATCTTTTTTTAAAAAAGAGATTATATCCTTAGATACAAAAAGGAAAGCAATAGTGGATGGTTGGGGTTTGTTTGACTGGTCTACATCCATTACTCCCTAATAGCACCCTGATTTCCTTTTATCTCAGGTCAACACAAGGTGCTTGGTTTTTGTTGGTTTAAAAGCCTGGTTTCGAACCTTTGAAGCATTTGTGAGCCTTGCCATATCCTTCCAATAAATCCCCCCTTTTTAAGTTAGTAGTAATCAGTTTCTATTACTTGCATCAAATTTAAGGACCCTAAGTGATAAAGGAGCACACAGTTTAAGTGATTTTTCCCATTATCTTAGAGAAGCTAAGGAACGGAGTCCAGATAAAAACCCAGCTCTGACCCCTTTTCAGGGCTCTTAAGTTGTAATGCCACAAATATTGTTTAATTTTGACTGATATACTGGTCACCAGTTACCATGAAATTTCATAGGGTTTTCATTCCTGTGCTTTAAGGCCAACCTAGTAAATGCTTCTTAAAATGTCCAAGAAATTCACATGTCACTCAATCTCCATTATTTTAAAATGAGAAATATTTTAAAAAATCACTTAGGTACTGCCCTGGCCAGGTGGCTCAGGTGGCTGGAGTATTATCCTGTGCACCAGAAGGTTGCGGGTTCAATCCTCGGTGAGGGCACATGCCTGGGTTGTGGGTTTGATCCCCAGTAGGGGCATGCAGAAGGTAACCAATCGATACATTTCTGTCTCTCTCTCCCTCTCTCTCTCTCACAAATCAATAAACATATCCTCAGGTAAGGCATTAAAAAGTCAATTAGGTATTTGCTGCAGAGATTATTTGCAAATTAGCAGACCAATCAAATCCACAGAGAGCATTTATTAAGGGCAGGTAGGTAAATAAATGGTCAAGATATCCAAGCAGCCTAGTGTCAGAGATGTGGCTTAAGAGAGCCTCATATTTTGTTATGTTTTAATGTTATGTTGTATTTCTCACTTTTTTAGATATTTAGAAGTTTCTATCATTCCACAGCAGTCCCTAAACAAATACGTGATTTTTCTTAATTACCATCTTTGTTCTACAACAGACTTTATGTATTATAAGATGTTAAACTTAGAGTAAATTTGACAATTACTTTCTCCCCTCTTTAGAGGTGGATGAACCTGACTTCTCCCTTCTCAAGTCATGTCATCTTTGACAACTAACTTAGTGTGTAAAAAGAGCACTGAACTTAGAATCAAGAGACTCAAGTTAAGTATGAGTTCTTTAATCTTTCTTCACCTATAAAATTAGCAGAAATACCTAACCTAGGATGTTGTAAAGCTTGAATTTTTTAAAAGCACATTATAAGTTACAGAATGTATCTTATGGACAGCCAAAAGAAATATGGTGTAATTATAAACTAATGACTCTTTTACTTATTACTTAAACATACAGATTTGAACATCCAAAAACCAGGTCCTCCACTTTACAGAAGTTATCTAGGCCCTGTGTGTCTACTCATTTAATGCTGCTATTGTGCAAAATAGTTTTGGAAGGTCTTCTTCAGATTGCCTTCAGAACCTGTAACACATTCTTTTAAATATTTTCATTGGTGGCAAATCTTAGCCCTTGGTGGGTAGATTTGACTTTCGGAATTGGCCAACAGTCATTTTTTTCATATCCAAGTCCAGTGAATGAAATGACTGATAACTAGGGCTATGATTTTTTAGGAAAAGCTTTATGTTACTATAAAGTAATAAAACTGTTTTCATAGGTGACTTATCAACTGCTCCTGACAATGGTTCTAAAAAAGTTCTAGAAAGATTTTACTCAATGGTTACATAAGTTCTCTGGCATAAAAATACTATATTCACTATGTGTTTAATTTAAATTGATAATATATTTCATATAGCAATAATAGCTGTACAGTATTTAAAGTGAGGTGAGATTCTATGGGCTAATTCCCTTCCCACTACCTGCAAAAAAAAAAAAAAGTTATTTAAAATATACCTCTCAAAGAAAGATTGAGAAAGAAAAGTTAGATTCCACATACATATACACACATCACATTACATATAAAAACAAATTCCAAATGAAATACAATCTTAAATGTAGAATAAAACCTATACCCTTCATTGTGGCCCACTAAGCCCTCATGTTTTGGTGTCTACCTTCCTCTCTAACTTGTCTCCTCCCTTACCAGATGCATAAGCTACATCAGACTTGCTCTTCTTCACACACACCAAGGCCATTTCTGCCTACATCCTCTCCTTGTACTTACCCCCAATCATTAGTTATTCCTGAATAATTTTAAATTTTACCTCCTCAGAGATGTCTTTCCTCACCACCCAATCTGAAGCAGCCTACCTCACACTACTATGCCACTATATTTTCATCCTCTGTTGAAACGCTTGGTTTATTTATTGGTTCATTTGTTTGTTGTCAATCTCTCCCAACTAGAAAATCTACCCATTAGAATTTAAAGAGGACCTGGCACATAATAAGTGCTCAACAAATATTATTTGAATGAATGAGTATAATAATAAAAATGAAACTATAATTATACTAGAAGGAAATTTAGGAAAATATTAGTATGATCTAACAGTGGAGGAGACTTTCTTAAATAAAACTAGAAACTCATAGCCGTTAATGGAAAGATTTGGTTACATAAACAATTAAATTTCCATTGTCTAAAGATTTTATTTTAATGATTGAATAAAAGAATACATTTGCTTCACATATAACAAAAGTTAATATCTCTAATAGTTAAAAATAATAAGAAAAAGGCAAACAAATGATGGAGACATAGGTAGATATACTTTGCCTCCTTGCACAGCCGAAAGAAGGACAACAACAAATATGAAAACAAAAAACAACCAGACTGCCAAAAGATTGAACGGTATGGAAGTCCTACAACCAAGAAGTTAAAGAGGAAACATTCATCCAGACTGGTAGGCAGGACGGAGATGGAGACAGGAAGCCTAGGCAGAGGGGCTGCATCAAGACGGTGGCGGCCAGAGGACCAGGCAGGAGAGATGGCAGCTGGTGGTCCCACATTTGCATGCAGATAAACCAGGAGGAACAACAGGGGAGTGAGACAGATGCGCAATCCTGGGTTCCAGCCAGGGAAAAGAAAGCCTCAAAACTTATGGCTGTAAAAACCTGTGAGGGTTGCAGCAGCGGGAGAAACTCCCAGACTCACAGGAGAGTTTGCTGGAGGAGCCCACAGGGTCCTAGAACATACACAGACCCACTTACCCAGGAATCAGCACCAAAAGGGCCCAATTTGCTTGTGGGTACCTGGAGAAGTGACTGAAAGCCAGCCAAGAGCCAAGCAAGTGGCATTGGTCCCTCTCCGAGCCCTCACTGACATACAGCACCACAAAGCAGCACTGGGTTGCCCGGCCCAGGCTAATACCTAAGGCTCCGCCCCTCACAACATCATAGGCCTGCCAGAGACAAAAAAAGTATGGCCCAAACGAAAGAACAAATCAAAGCTCCAAAAATAGAACTGAGCAATTAAGAGATAGCCAACCTATCAGATGCAGAATTCAAAACACTGGTAATCAGGATGCTCACAGAAATAATCAAGTACAGTCACAAAGTAGAACAAAAGTGAAGACTATGCAAAGTGAAATAAAGAAAAATACACAGGGAACCAACAGTGAAGAGAAGAAAACTTGGACTCAAATCAACAATTTGGAGAAGCAAGAAATAAACATTCAACCAGAACAGAATGAAGAAACAAGAGTACAAAAAAAAAAAAAAATGAGGAGAGACTTAGGAACCTCTGGGACAACTTTAAACATTCCAACATCCGAATCATAGGGGTGCCAGAAGGAGAAGTGGAAGAGCAACAAATTGAAAACTTATTTGAAAAAAATAATGAAGGAGAATTTCCCCAATCTGGTAAAGGAAATAGACTTCCAGGTTGTCCAGGAAGCTCAGAGTCCCAAAGTAGTTGGACCCAAGGAAGCACACACCAGGGCACATCATCACATTACCCAAGATTAAAGCTAAGGAGAGAATCTTAAAAGCAGCAAGAGAAAAGGAGACAGTTACCTACAAAGGAGTTCTCATAAGACTACCAGCTGATTTCTCAAAAGAAACCTTACAGGCAAAAAGGGGTGGGAAGAAGTATTCAAAGTCATGAAAGGCAAGGAAGTACATTCAAGAATACTCTATCCAGCAAAGCTATCATTTAGATTGGAAGAGCAGATAAAGTGCTTCCCAGATAAAGTCAAGTTAAAGGAGTTCATTATCACCAAGCCCTTATTATATGAAGTGTTAAAGGGACTTATCTAAGAAAAAGAAGAATATCAAAACTATGAACAGTAAAATGACAACAAACTCACAACTATCAACAACTGAACCTTAAAAAGTACAAAAACTGCCCTGGCTGGTGTAGCTCAGTGGATTTAGCGTCAGCCTGTGAACCAAAGGGTTGCCGGTTGGATTCCCCAGTCAGGGCACATGCCTGGGTTGTGGGCCAGGTCTCCAGTAGCGGGTGCGCAGCAGGCAACCACACATTGATGTTTCTCTCCCTCTCTTACTCCCTCCCTTCCCCTCTGTCTAAAAATAAAATAAATAAAATCTTAAAAAATAAAAAGTACAAAAACAAAGCCAAACTAATCAAACAACTAGAACAGGAACAGAATCACAGAAACTGAGATCACATGGAGGGTTATCAGATGCAGAGGGTTATCAGCAGGGAGAGGGAGTGGGGAGAATGGGAGAAAATGTGCAGGGAATAGGAAGCATAAAGGGCAAGTACAAAATAGACAGGGAGGCTAAGAATAGTATAGGAAATGGAGAAGCCAGAGAATTTATATATACAACCCATGGACATGAACTAAGGGGGCAGGGCGCGGGCGGTATGCTTTTGGGAATGGAGGTGCAGGGTGGATGGGAATAAAGCGGAGAAAGGAAAAAAATGAAATAAACTGAATTCATTAAAAAGAAAAAGAAAAAGGCAAACAATCCAACGGAAACATTGGCAAAGGGTGTTAACACAAACCCCCTACAGAGGAAATGTAAACAGACAATTAACATAGGAAAAGAGGCTTTTCATTGCTGGTAGTAAGGGAACTATAAATTAGATCATGACAGACACTGTTTTTCACCCATTATTCAAAACATTTTAAAGAAGAAAAAACTATCCAGTGCTGATAAGTGTATAGGAAAATGGAGTTGTACTGACCCTGTTACTGAGAATGTGAATTGCTAAAACCTCCTGCGAAGTTAACCATTAATATGTATTAAAAGTTAGAATTTATATATATTAGTCTTAGAAACCCCATTTGGGTGACTTCTAAAAAAATAAAAGTACTGGATTATGAAGGGAGAAAAGATTACAATCATGATGAATTATTTAAAAATTTGAAGATTCAGAAATACATCCTTTATTTCAAATGCCTCTATGATCAGGTATATCTTGGGGTTCTTTTAACTTAGAAGGGGAGGTTGGTTGTCAAGGGGCACTCTCAGTCTCTTCCATATGTCTGTTTTAACTGTAGGAGTGTGTAGCAGAGGTCGATATTTATGCTTTCTCCTCAATAACAGCACTTGGATTTTATTCAGATGCATATGTGCCCAACCAAAATACCACATTTCTCAATCTCGTTTTGCGGTAGGTGTAGCTCTGTGATTAAGTTACAGCCAATGAAATGCAAGTAGTAGTTAAGTGGAACTTCTGGAAAATATCTTTAAAGAAAGTTGACGCAGGAAGAATGCCATTTTGGTTTTGTGTTCTCCACTTTTCTTCCTGCCTGAAACACAGATAAAGTGATTAGAGTGATTAATAATCTAACCATTATGGATTATTAACACCTTGAGTCTAGAAGCTCTGTCCTAAGGAAAGTCGAGCAGAAAAGTAGGAGCTCAGGTCCCTAATGACCCTGAAGTGCCTTCTAAAAGCCCTGGACCACCCACTTCTAGACTTATTTTACATGAGAGAAAAATAAGCCCTTAGTGTTTAAGGCAGTGTGATTTGATGTTTTCAGTGATATGCAGCTGAATCTAATTCTAATTGATAATGGGATGACATGTAAAATCCCAAAAGCAAGTTGCTAAGTAATATCAGGAGAATATAAATGCAAATACTTATAGGGGATAGGTCAGTAGTATAGACAGGCAGATTAATGAAGGTATAAATAACAGGAAATGGAAATTGGAAAGCCTACGCAGCATCAATAGTATTATTATCATAGTCATGTGGATCCAGGTCTTCCAGTTTTCATGTTAAATTTCCATAGTGTTTTGCAAACAAAACATTTTCACTGGTATATCTAGACTGCAGGCCATCAGTTTGTGACCTTTGATTTGTAGTGCTATCTAATATTTGGAAAATAAAACAGAAAAGAGGGGAGTAAAGGAGGGGAAAAGGAAGGGTGGGTCCTATATGTAAATATGTATATGTGGCATAAACAGAGATGATATGGACAGTTGTGCATGAAATAATGGGAAACCTAAGAGGGATGAGATTAAAGGGGAAGATTTTTCACTTTTTTGCTATAACTATATTTTCTGTCATGTTAGAATAAACACACATTAATTTCATAATTAAAAATTATCTAGTAGGATAAGAGAAAAATTTCTAAGCTACCTGGACTGGAAATCTAGTACTAAGGCCATAACATAATCCAAGGAATCTTTTAGGATAATTCAGTATGACCAAGTTCAAACTATCTTAGGAGGAGGTCATTAATTTAAGTATTAATATCTAAAACTAGAGAAAAAAACAGATGTGAGAGGGAAAGTACAAACATACTATAGGCTGCAATGACATTTTCATATGTAAATAAACTGGAAGTCATATATAAACACATGTGCTTGCCAATTGGATTAAAAAAATGTTATAGGAAATGCTACCTTGATCATTTTTGAAAAAAATAAAAAGATTTACATTCTTTTTTTTTTTTTTTTGAATTTATTGGAGTGACATTTGTTAATAAAACTGCTTAGGTTTCAGGGGTACAATCCCACAATACATCATCTGCATACTGTATTGTGTATTCACAATCCCAAGTCAAGTGTCCTTTCATCATCATTTACCCTCCTTTTCCCCCTTTCTACCTCCCCCTACACTCCTTTTCCTCTGGTAATCACCATACTGCTCTCTGTGTCTACAGGCTGTGTTTTCGTTTTTGTTTTTGCTTAATCCCTTCAACTTTTTCACCCAGGCTCCCTACCCACTTGACTCTGACAGCTAGTAGTCTGTTCTCTGTATCCGTGAGTCTGTTTCTATTTTGTTCATTAGAGTCCACAGGCAAGTGAAATCATATGGTACTTATATTTCTCTGACTGGCTTATTTTACTTAGCATAATACTCTCCAGGTTCGTCCATGCTGTAGCAAAGGGTAAGATTTCCTTTTTTTTTTAATGGTGGAGTTGTATTCCATTGAGTAAATATACCACAGCTTTATTATTCACTCATCTACTGATGGACCCTTCAGCTGCTTTCAAATCTTGGCTATTGTAATAACGCTGCAATGAACATAGGAGTGCATATATCCTTTCAAATTAGTGTTTCGGGTTTCTTCAGATATATTCCCAGAAGTGGAATTGCTGGGTCTCAAGGCAGTTCTATTTTTAATTTTTCGAGGTCACTCCATACTGCTTTTCACAGTGGCTATGCCAGTCTGCATTCCCACCAACAGTGCCAAAGGGCTCCACTTTCTCCACACCTTTGCCAACACTTGTCTGCTGTGAATTCTTAATTCTTTGAAATTACAGTGTGGCCCAATGTGTATGTTGCATTTAGTTTAACATATCTTGTTGGTTTTTACTAAAACTGGTTTTAGTGTTACAGCAACTCAGATTTTTAAATATTCATTGACTTTTGTATTACTTCTGTCTCAGGTACTGCCACTCTCCTTAAAACACATGTTTGAAAAATGTTTAGGCTTCTCATCTCCATCTGAAACTGTGTATTTTTTTTTCTAGTTTAATGATGAGAACCTAGACTGTGAATACTTTTTTTTCTGATACTTCTTTTTTTTTATATCCTTTGATAAATTTGACAACCTGTGACTATTCTCATATTTCTGCAACAAGTCTCCCGGTTACAAAAGAAACTAATAATGATAATATGATAATAAATTATTTGACTGTCTTGGGTTCATCCAAAACAAAAAGTTTATCAACTTTTCTCTTCTTGCTCCATGCTCCCCCAAGCCCCTGATGCATATCATGTACCAGTGCTGCATTTATGCCTGTGGTATTATGATCCTTAAATAGCAGTCAATTGCTCTCGCATTGTGTCAGTGTTGTTTTTTTTTAATAGAATAATAATTTTTCAGAAGACCTTAGCATAACTCCCCTGTTTAGCAAATGAAGAAACAGGTAATAAGAGAGATAAGTGACTTGTTTTAGGTTTCACAACAAACTATTAGAGTACCTTTACTTAAATATATATCTAGAGATTCACAGAAAATAAAAGCTATATTGAAAATTCACACAACTCTTGTGGAAAATAATAAATTTAATGATGTTATTGAACCTGGCATAATGTCCTACTTACTAGTCAAGACAGTTCGTAGTAAATGAAAGAAAGCAAACTGAAACCAGCTTAAAATTAAAAAGAATTTTTTTTTTCCTTTAAAGTGAGTGGAGCTCAAAGTGTAAATTCCAAGGGGTAAATTGGGTTCAGGCATAGCTGGATGCAGACTAAAAATATCATTAGAATCTGCCTTTCTCTTTAGCTTTGTTTGCCACTGTGTCCACTTCATTCTGAGGCAGCTTTACTCACACAGTAACAAAAATAGCTTATGTTCTAACCCCACTGCAGAGAATACATCTTTCTCAGTGGTACGAACAAAGGAACTGGAAGTAACTCCCATTAGCTGCCTTAGATCAAGGTCCTTCCTGAGCACTTCACTGTGACTCCAGTTGGCTAAGCCTGGGTCACATGCCCACTCCCATGTCCACGAGTCCCACCCAAAAGAACCACATGGACAGAAAGTGCAGGAGGAGTAGTCACAAGTGGGAAAAAATAAAGGTCTAGTGCCTGAAGAGAAGTAATGAATGTTAAGGCAAGTAAAAACAAGTGCAGTTGATTAAAAATTCCATTTATGTTGAATCGTAAGCCTACACACTGAGTTAGTTTCTGCTTAGTGAGTGGTTGGGGTTTCATGAGATTTTCATTTAAAAAATACTACCAATATCAAATAAGAGGATACTGTAAAAACAGAAAAAATAGAAATACATTGAAAAACATTGCTGACTTTGCCAAAAAAAAAATGCATTGCACACACACACACAAAATATGTGCATGTTTATACTGTCGGTCCATAAATGAGCACAAAGGCAAATTAAAATTAAAAACATTGGACATCTGCCAAACATTACATTAAATGCTTAATGATCCCCTCAATCTTGCACTAGGAAAGCAGTCATTATATTTTTGCAGTAACATTTATTTATTTTGGTTTCTAGTTCACATCAAAGGCTGATGAACTTGTGCTAGCTA
This sequence comes from Mormoops blainvillei, assembly GCA_004026545.1. Classification (NCBI taxonomy): domain Eukaryota; kingdom Metazoa; phylum Chordata; class Mammalia; order Chiroptera; family Mormoopidae; genus Mormoops; species Mormoops blainvillei. The sequence continues at coordinate 18,991 of PVJD01010919.1, forward strand.
CACTTAATAGTATTCTATTGGAAGTTATATAATTACTCAGTTCATAAAGAGTAATGGCCTCATATACAGCCAATTTTTATCATAATGTAACTAGAACTCTGCTCATTCATTTGTCCATTCATTCACTCATTTATATTATGTGCCAGTATGAATCGGGAACAAGGCTGTACACTAAGATTAAAGAGATGAGTAATCTACAGCCCCACCTTTTGAAGAAGTCAGAGTGCAATAAGAGAAACAGGTAAGTAAAAATTAAAGTACACCATGAAATTTGCACAGGGCTTTAGAAGCAGAGGACACATAGCTCACTCAGCTGAGAGATCCAGGAAGGTTTCAAAGAAGAAGGCTTAGGGAATGCTTTCCAGAGAGGGAAAGGAGGTGAAAGGCAATTCTGAAGATTCTGGATAGCATAACATGTACAATGATGTAGAACCCTGGGGGCTTTTTCAGAGTCTATACTGGGGAAGAGTTGATGTGAACATGTGAATGACTGTGTGTTAAGTTTGACTTTATCTTGCAGTTCCGAAAACCCTGGCCTCCCAATAGAACCAGGCTGAGTATAAAAAGCCATCTGGAGAACTTGAAAACAATACAGATTGTTCTGGACATTTTGATTCTGGAGAAATCTGTGTGTGTGGGTGTGGGGTTTTTTTTGTTTGTTTTGTTTTGTTTTGTTTTTTGTTTTAAGTTCCCTAAGTGATTCTGGAGCATATCCAAGTCTGAGAATCAGTGTGTGTAGGCAATGGGGGATCCATCAGAGAGTACTGGAAAAGAGGACACATTTTGGAATATTGGCTCTTTTGCCCGTGGAAAGTGGCAGTAAAGCAGGTCAAAACAGGAGATGGGGAGACCTAACAGGAAATTGTTGTAATAGAATAAGTTAAGAAATGACAAGCAGAGCAGTACAGGTGCAGAGGAGGCAAATGTTCAGATATTTCTGAGAAATGTAATCCACAGGACTAGACGATCTGTTTAACGTGGGAAGTGAAGTGTGTGTGGAGAGGGGATGGAATTCTGGTTTGTGAAGGGTGCTCTTGTAAACTGGGAGTAAGAGGTTAGCAGGAGGTGCGGTTTTATGTACAGAAGTGTGCTGTTAGCTCAAGGTGGTAGACTAGGCTGGAGCTTGCTGTGGGCCGGAGGCCAAGGCCTGCCCCTGTGCTATCCAGGATCCAGAGTCTCAGGTGTGCTGGGCTTGAGGCTGAAAACATGCTGATGACCCCTGACTTGGAGACACCTCCCTTCAATGTGTCGCCTGTGGTCCCTGCCAGTAGTCATCTCTCATAGCCCATAGAATAGCCTCTTAGGCTTTCTCTTTAGCTTATACACTTCCTGAGTCCAGGAATTATGTGAGCCTGTATGTTCTCAGGGGTTAGCATAGTGCCTGCACACATTTACTTAATGCTCACATTAAGTAAATAAATTCATTCACATTTCTAGGTGAATGAATTTTATTAATTACATAGATGATTACAGCTATGGTAGCCTCATTACATCTGTATAGGCTTTGGGACTCGTTTGTGTGTGTGTCATTATATAAACTTGTATTTCTGTAATTCTACATGTTTCCTCTATTACATTCCAAATTGCACATTTTAATAATGAATAACAGCATGCGAAGTACACTGCATTCATCAAACGTTAGTTATTGCAAGATGCCTGTGTAATTAGTGAACCAGGCATCTCCTGTGGATATTAATTTAGATTCCACTAAGATTAATTCAATAGTTGTCAGACTTCCATTCAACTTGATTTCTGACAATTCTGAGTGATGGTTGTTCTATAATTTAGTTTTAATTTTGATATGGTTGTGCAAGGAGGTGAGCCATGATTACCTATGCCATCATCTTGACTAGAAGCCTTAAAAATTATCAATCTAAATAATTAAAGGCCGAGCTATAATTTTTCATTCAGTTATCTAAATAAGCATATATTCAGAGAGATTATTTTAAAATAAAGTGATATGATCACTTTAAAGTAGGTATCTTTTTCTAATATGGTGCTAATGGAATAAATAAGAGGTTTTCATGAAAGGATAGAAATGTGAGACTACAGTGGAATCTTGGTTCTTGAACTTAATTCATTTTGGAAATCTGTTCGAGAAGCGATTTGTTCTAGGTGGGAGATGTCCAAGAACCGAGGTTTGACTGTAACTTGAAAGCTACATTACTCCTTAAGTATAAGCTTTTGTTCTGTTTATTGATCAGATGATTACTCTTTCTATTCCCTCTTATCTTTGCTTTCTTCATTGCAGTTAAGTGTCCTCTGAGTACTAACAGGAATATCCTACTTATGGAGTTTGAAATCAAGAGAAATCTCAAATAGTTAACAACTATCCTTTATAATCTACTTTCATGAAAAAGAGAAATGACAACTAGGCAAGGTCATATCATGATTGTAAAGTCTAATTTTCAAGCAGATGTGGGAATTAACTTCAGATAACCAAAAAATAAAAAATGGTAAAGACATTAGCAAAAACTAAGAAAGGCATTTTTTGGATTCTACTGTATACATTTCAAACAAATTATTTGGAATGAATTCCTCCACACAGATAATGAATTATATACATCTCTAAGCCTATTTGACCCTGTGTTACTTCCCCATGTGCACTGATTTCCTAACTTCTCTGTGAGGCTAATTATTGGAAAAAATCTATAACTTCTTGTTTTCCTTGATCTTTGGGGAATTATTTTATTCTTCTCAACTTAAAATTTGTGATACATATGTGCTAGTCTCCTATATTGCCTCAACTTCTGTTTAAGACCCTGTATTTTTTCTTTTTTTAAATAATTTTATTTATTGATTTTTAGAGAAAGAGAGAGAAACATTGATTTGTTATTCCACCCACTTATGCATGCATTGGTTGCTTCTTTATGTTCCCTGACCAGAGATTGAACCTCCAACCTTGGTGTATTGAGACAATGCTCTAACCAACTGAGTTACCTGGTCAGAGTGTATGACCCTGTATTTTGTATGCAACAGCCATCATACCTCACTGGCCTTGCCCACCACCTGGCTTGGGCTTCTCTGGCATGCAATGACCTTTTGCTAACCCAAACCCAATATAACACACTGCTCTAACCTTAAAGTATTTGTCATTTTTCTACTTACTTTCAGATCTATTCATTCTTTGCCCTTCTCTTACTCTCTATTTCAAAGGAAACTTATCCCTACCAACTCCATTTGCTAAGTTCACTTGTCCATGCCCCAAAGGAATTAGAACAATGAAAGATAAAAGGATAAAGTAAGAGCACTGGCAGAAGAAGAGAAACCAAGGTATTTCTTCCCCTTTTTGATTCACGGAGCTTCTCTCACAGTGGATGCTTCTTCTCACCGATTCTTATCCTAGGTCCAGCCAGAGACAGTGGCTCCAGAGGTCTGTTAACTCAGCTCCTCTGTTCATCTCTCCAACTTTAGGGGTAGAGGGTAAATGCTTTTGCTACTCTCTGGGGCGCTCCTCCTTCCCCCGTTTGGTTTTCTGGCCCTTCCAATACTTTTGTAACTAGTTCCTGGTATCAAATTTCCTCAACTGAACTACCTCACTTAGGCTCTAATTTCTGACTGGACCCTATCCCAGACACTGCAGTGACAATACCTGGCAAGTTTTTAGGCAAAGAGCAGACAATTGTCATCATCACTAAAGAATGTGTGTCAGTACTGCAAGCCTCACATCCCAAAATATCCAGCAAAAGATACAATAAATGAACATGTTGTTGAAAATAGATAATACAATGGAAACAGAGTGACTTAATTTTTTAAAGCCACTTTCGTTTAGTTATCTTCATTTATTAGTATTCCCCCATCAACAGAGAAAACATGGGAGAAGGAGCAGAGTGAACAAAGAATCATGCCCACACTGAGCCCAAAATAGCTCCAAATAGATTTGCCTGCACAAAGCAGGGAAAGACTTAGTCAGTACCTAGAATAAGTAACAAAGCACATTTAAGACTGTTAAATAAAAATGAAGACCCTCTCCTGAAAACCCCTTGTAGTTTCCCCCCAGTAACTCTTTTTCTCTGCATTAATTTGACCTTCCCATGACACAAAAGCAGTTAAGCTTATTGCATGAAAGAGTCCAGGGCAGTTGCTAGTGGCCTAAATGGCCTTGGAGTGACCCATCCCTTGAGATAAGTTTTGAAATCACAATTTCGTGCTCTGTGAAACATGGAAGCTATGGTTTCGTGCTCGTAGGTAGGATTCAGTTCATCACGTCCAGTTTTAAGTAATTCCTTTTCTAGTTTTGTCCAGATGGAGCAGAACTAGAAGCCATAAGGGGGGCTAATTTCATTCTTCAACCAGTGATGGGCCATGTGTGAATTTCCTGGAGCTGTTGTAGCAAAGTATCCCACACTGGGTGGCTTAACCAACAGAAATTTATTGTTTCATAATTGTAAAGGCTAGAAGCCTGAGATCAAGGTGTTGGCAGAATTGCTTTCTTCTGAAGGCTGTAGGAGAAGGATCTGTTCCAGGCATCTCTCCTAGTTTTTGGTGGTTTGCTGACAATCTTCATTGTTCCTTGGCTGGCAGAAGCATTATCCTGAGCTCTGCCTCTTCTTCACCAGCATTTCCTCTGTGTGTGTGTGTGTGTGTGTGTGTGTGTGTGTGCCTCTCTCTTTCTATATTTCCCTTTTATAAGGACACTAGTCATTTTGGATTAGTGCCTTCCCTAATTGTAACTGTGCAAACTGGGTTTCAGCCACTTGGTATCTTGAATCTACATGACCCAACAATAATGTGTGTTGAAAGAAACAGGTTTTTATTACCAGGATTCCAACCTTGGGGGTGCTGAGAGCATTCCTGCTCAAGCCCCTTGTCTCCTACGAGACCCAGCACTTCCCTTGCTTCCCAAAAGGCTACAAACCAAAACCATGCCCAGGAGTTCCCCATTTCCTTATCTGTCCTTAAGCTGGACACTCAAATAGATCTCTATCCCCCCTGGAATGTGCACTTGTGGGTTTCAGAGTCACTATCCTCTCACAGCAGCTCTCACCTTCAGGGTCTGGGGTGCGCTGCTCTCAGTCACCATGTAGCAATCCAGGAAACTGTGTGCTGAGCTACACTGGATCATGATGTCTCAGATGCTGGAGCCCAGGGAGGCATGTGTTCCTGCATGAAACTCTGCCTCCAGGATGGACCTCCTATCCTCCTGGTCCCGCGAGTACTCCTGCCCATGCAGGGAGCAGGGCCAGGGGGCCCAGAATGTCCAAATGTCAAAAGCCCGGAGGGCGAGAGCTTGAACCGAGCTCCAAAGTTCCATACCAAGAGCTTCCGTACCAAGAAAGCAACTTACCATACATCCTTCAGAAAAACAGAAATCTTCAGGTCAGCATTCTCGGTCAAAGTTCAGCTCCAAGCATCTCCCATGTGTCTGTGTGCTTGGTCATGCAGGTCCCTGCAGCTCCAGCTGCTCTGTTGCTGTCTTTTCCAGACCTCTAGACCTCCAGGCAGACCTCCCAACCTTGGAGCAGACTTCCCTTCAGACCTTGTGTTACTCAGCCCACTCTAATTTAAATTCTCAGCCCAGAGCTTCCTGGCTTTTCCCATGATATGTTAGTGTCCACCATTTCTGTCAGCTCCCCAGTGTCTTTGACACACTTTTGATTTCCATCTTTAGTCAGGACAAGAGTTCCCAGCAATACATGGGTATCTGGGGAGGGCATCCACCCCTGCAGCTCATGCGGGTGCTCTATGAGTTGCCTCTCTGGCTGTCAGGAGTCACGCTGCCAGTACATGTTCTCACAGTCACATACACAATTTTGCCCCCCTTCTTCCCTTCAGGAAGACATGGGCTGTTAATCTGCCCTTGTTATGCAATGTGCCTCAAATGCTGTACCTTCCATTATCCCTACCCCTCTCCTCTGAGTTTTTGCAGGATTAGGAGTTTGGGATTCCACTATTTTCAGGAGACCCATACTCTGTACCCCAGAACATAATGACCTCACTTTATCCTAGTTACCTCTGTGAAAACTATATATTCAAATAAAGTCACATTCTGAGGTACTGGGGGTTAGGACTCCAACATAGCTTTTTAAAAGGGACCCAATTCAACCCATGACAAGCCATTTATCCAGGTTAGCTCACTATCTCTTGCTGAATCCTTCATACCAACCTATCTATTTCTCTCCACCACAGCCTCTAGTCAAGAAAACATTGGGTAAACTCACTGTAGTAAAAAAATATTGGGTAAGCTCATACACAATGAAATATAATTGCCTAAAATTGTTTTGCCAATTTATAAAGTATAATAGTTCAAAATTATATAAATCAACAATAAGAAATTGCTAAAGCTTAATATGTTGTCCCTCCTGGAAATAGCTACAATTTAAGAAATCACAAGGAATTATATCCATTCCTCACTATAACATAAATGGTAGCAACACTTGGAGTTATTAGTAACAACTTGGTTTTCATTGTAGTTAACATAAAAACTGCATTTTCTACTAAGAGCAAAATAAGGTTGAATTCTATGTTGTTGATACAATGATAGGCACTCATAATTCTCTAATGAAGAGTACTGCAAATTTCTTCTTTAACACTAATAAAAGATATAAACATTCCTGAAGGAACTGCAAACTTGGTAGCTACTGCTGCATTATCTGTTTCATAAGTGGTTCAGAATCTATGAAATTAGAAAGATATTTGAACCACTCAAACCAACAGTGACTTTTAAAAAGACTACACCCTATAGTTAACGTCTTTATTGATAACATTTAAAAGCCATTTTTGCATACTTCCCCCACCCCCAATTTATTTATTTAAACTCAAGAATGTAGAATATGAAAGCATAGCTGTCGTATTTAAGAAAAACTTAAACTGACACTAGGAAGTAAAAAGAGAGGAAAACTTGACTCATGTGTTAGCCTCTAAAATACAGTTATTCTTATTATTTTTAGTAGCTGTATTCTATAAAGTCTCTGTCAATGCTGAATTAGCACGTACTGAACAATTGCTCCTAGGGTAAATACAGGGTTAGGTTCCTGCAATCCTCTAGTCACAACATTTTTGTCAACAAAACACATAACCTTTTTTTTATGTGTGTTCATTTAAAGATACCTTATTTAATATATATTATTGATTCACTAATATTGAACTCACAGTCAATAACACTATAATTCATGCCTGAATGAAGCTGATCTAATGCTGTATTTTCTCCATAAGACCCATCACAGATTCATGAACTGAGTATCATGAGACAGCACTTCTACACTATACTTGGGGAGCATTTTAAACAGTAAAATCAATTTAAAAAAACCCTAAAATGTGAAAAATGTAGCACTAAATAGACTGCAAAAGCAACACTTCTATGACAACTGAAAGAAGGCAAAGTGTCACCATGTTTGACTTCACCTGGGAACATGGCAATCCGCAATTCAAATTTTTCACTGCTCTGCACATGTCTGGAAATAACCGTGAATAACCATGCGTATTGATTTTGGGGTAACAAATACATTACGAGCAAGTAGAAGAATTCATAAATATGAAAGCCAGAAATAATAAGGTACTTTAACCTGGCTTCTATTGCCTATAAGCCAAGAAATAAAAAAGGCTTTATTTGCCTAACAAAACAGGTTATTTACATTTAAGGTTCATATTGAGTTGGCCAAAAAGTCCATTTCATTTTTTCCATAAAATAAGACATATTTTTCATTTTCACCAATAACTACATTGATTTGGATATTCTGAGTATGTTGACTATCTCCCACTATTGGCTTCTAGTGGGTAGAGGCCAAGGGCACTGCTGAACACTTACCAATGCATGAGACAGCTCCACAGCAAAGAATGATTCAGCCAAAATATCAATACCACCAAGAAAGTTTGCAAACCACTTTTGACACATACGATCAGTCACAGCACCTTCTCCACACACTGCACAAATCTTTGTTTGCATTTCAGTCGTGTTTTTACCTCTCTTGAAATAATAAAGCATAATATACCAAAAATGTTGCATATTTTCTTTCATCTTCAATATTAAAACCGCTGCACACAAATTCACCAATTTTGATTTTTTTTAATGCATGCTGATATGACAGCTGTCGCAATGCAATCTAACAAAATTGTTTCAAATAATGTTAAAGATAACTAAGCACTACTAGAGCCATTATACAGAAAAAAACTAAATGAACTTTTTGGCCAACCCAATATTTGTAATGTGGGAACTTGTAGTGTTGTGGATGAGTGTAATTACTGCAAAGCCCTACTACTGATTCTTTGAGTTTCTTTGGGCAAAGGGATTAGATTTCTGTGGGCTTGTTTCTTAGTCATAAACTGAAAGTCTTGGGCTATAGCTCTCGCTCTCTCTGCCCCTGTCTTTCTGTCTCCGTGTGTGTCTGTCTCTCTGTTCTCTCTCTCTATAGATATAGATATAGATGATATAGATATAGATAGATATAGATATAGATACCTGGCAGCCAAGGAGAGTGGACTGGAATGCACATGCGTGAACAATGATGATTTCACTGTACTAGTCAGTGGGGGCAGTAGACACCACTGAGTGTGCATGTACTGTGTGGCCTTCACATTCAAAATGACTGAGTGAGTAGACCAATGACTCTGCATCAAATTTTGCATTGGGTTTGAACATCCTTCTGCGGAAAATATTCGGATGATTCAGAAGTCCGCAGCTATGGGCAACTGATGATTGGCAGCCTTAGCACAACAATGCTCCTACTCATGCATCACTTCTTGTGCAGAGTGTTTTGGCGAAATATCAAATCACCCAGGTGACTTGGCTCCCCTATTTGGTGCCTTGTGACTCCTGGCTTTTCCCAAAACTCAAATCACCTTTGAAAGGGAAGAGATTTCAGACTGTTGGTGGGATTCAGGAAAATACAATGGGGCAGCTGGTGGCGATTGGGAGAGCTGCATGAAGTCCCAAGGTTCCTACTTTGAAGGGGCTGAGACATCATTGTCCTATGTGTGATGTTTCTTCTATATTGTATTTTCTTCAATAAATGTCTGTATTTTTCATACAGTGCGGCTGGATACTTTCTGGACACTCTTTACACTCCACGAATCACTTTTTCTGAAACCTCTCAGTCTATTCACTGCCAGCTCCTGGATCCAGAACCTTACAAGTCTCAGGAAGCAAACAAGTCTGGCACACTGAACACACTCCAAGCCTTGAGTCCTTTCAAGGCATTGACTCTGAAATATCAAAAGCTTAAGATTTGCATTAAATAGAATCTTCTTTTAAACTCTTTCTTGCTTATGGTTGCAAGTCTATTTTGAAATACAAAAAGAAAGTCAAGAATAAACTCTGTTTTGGTTTTTTTTTTCATTCTTTTTCTAAGACAAAAAAGAAACTAATTAGCAGCCTGAAGGGTGAGGGTGAGGTAGGAAGTATCAATAATGCGAAAGAAGAGGTAGCAAAAAAGGAAAACATCAGTTAATATTCAAAATACTCCTGCCACATACATTTAATTTAATGGTCTTTTCTCTACACAGCTTCTCAGATAGTTCTCAAACTTGAATGGCCCAGAGGAGATGTACAGACCCCACTTTATTTGAAAAATACTACTCTGGACGATGCAAACAGGCTAACCCATATGGTTACCTTTAATTTTCATTTGTGAACATGGCCAGATTGAAATAAGACTTTGCAGTCTTACAAAATAGAAGAAAAATTTTTAAATGAATGAAACCGAAATTTATTTTTCTGCCATAAGCTGAATAGCAACCTGGCACTGTTTGAATAGCAAAGCTCACGTGACTGCAGCTCTGTGGACCTTTAGCTTTGCTGCGAAGCAGTTCTTTTAGGCACAGATGGGCAGATGGGGTGCGGGGCCATTATTTTGGCAAGACTCATATGAGGTAGAAATCCATCAAAATGACCCGATAAACCAGAGAGGAGAGTCAAGTTTCCTGTATCATTATGCTGCATCTAAATTGCAAAGGAGAGGATGGATGGGGAAAACTATAACTAGAGAAGCATTTTTAAGCTCTCTCATAGGAAGAACAGCAAAATATTCTGTATTTGAAATCTCAGTGTGAACTTGAAGTTCTAACATGGTAGGGTAAGGACAGGGAACAAGGAGAAGGGGAGAATAAAAGGAAGAAGTCACAATGTGTATTCAGACTCACAGGCAAAATATTTGATCCAATACTTCAAAGAATCAGTTCTGGGGGAAAGGAATAGTAAAATAACATTTTTCCTAAGTACAGTGAGAAGTGTAAGGCTGGAGAGAAAACAAATGAGACAGAGTGGGGTAGGGTTTCACAGTGCAGAAAAAACAGAAATGGAATCAGATTGAATATTTACAAGGGATAGAATAATAAAATTGATTTTTTTAAGTAAAAATATTTCACTAGTAAAAAGTCTCTAGGCATGCCATTAGTGTTTAATTTAGATTACACAGCTTTATCACGCTTACTATGCATTTTTTCTGAAAAGACTTTAAAAAGTGCTACTCAACCTTCTTGGCCACAGTTCAGAGTATGATTATGGAGTCTGTCCCTCATATAGACCCAGAGTTTCTTTTTCTGAAGGTTAATTTTGTTCTCTACCTGGCCCTGCCGAAGTGAGAAAACAAACACTACCTGTTTCTTCAGCAAGAAGCAACTCTCAAAACTGATCTAGCTCTCAGAGGAGAGGCAAAAATACCAATGTTTCAAGTTTCTCTTGTAAAAAGTTTCTTCTTATATAGAGAATCTCTCACAGTTAGATAGCACCATATGCTTTGAAAGCACTTCCTCATTTACATTTCAGTGGATTCTATCATAAAGAGCATTTTCTATATCATGTGTTTTTACATATTGCTTTTTCTGCTATCAAAATTAATAAAACATTAGTTATGGTTAATGAGTTTCTTATACCCTAAATATTCTCAACCTTGCACTCTTTTCACTTGGTTTTTTCCTTTCTCTTCTCTTCTGACTAGAGAGCATTTTTTACAAAAGATTTTATTTATTTATTCTTAGGGAGAGGGGAAAGGAAATAGAGAGGGAGAGAAACATCAATGTGTGGTTGCCTCTCGCACCCCCCCTACTGGGGACCTGATGGGCAACCCAGGCATGTGCCCTGACTGAGAATTGAGCTAGTGACCCTTTGGTTTATAGACCTGCACTCAATCCACCGAAGCACACAAACCAGGGCAAGAGAATTTTATGTTGTTGGTCAGTTCTCTTGACTTTCTAAATTTCTAGTCTTTCACTTAGTAAAGTAACACAAGACCTGTAAGGCATTTAAAAAAAAAAAGTCTGGATTGAGATCAATATCTGGCCCTCTATGTCATAGCCAACTGCCAAGTCATTCATTGTTAGTGTGAGAACCACTGTGGTCTGCTGAGGAAGTTGAAGGTCATCTGGGGCTATCAGTCAAAGTTTTAAAGCCAGACTAGACCTGGCTTTGAACCCTGGATTTATCAGGTAAAACCTGTGTGGCATCCTCTATAATGCAGTGATATCTATTTCTTATCATTTGTGAAGCCAGGCTCCTGCCATACAGTAGGCATGAATGAATGTTCATTGATCTCCCTTACCTCCTAGGATGACTGTCAAAATCACACACAGCTTATATGACAGCTGGAGTTTTATCTTCTTGAAAGAAGTAGAGATGGGAACTCTACCCTCAATTACCCAGGGTAATTGTGAGCACTACTAAACTCTGACCAGTCCACCAAGCCTACTGAAACCAGGGTATCTGCTGACACCCAAGTGGATGACATAATCCCTATCAGGCAAGGCCATGAGGCACCTGCCTACCATAATCCCAGAATGGTCCAAATGTATACCGTAATCCCAAAGAAGACCCTTCTAATCAGCCCAGTAATTACACATCAACAAGTGCTCATATTGCCATCACTCAGACATTTTACTGTCCTAATATGGGAGAGATATAGTTTGAATATTTTTGCTTTAAAAGATCTAAGCCCTTTCTCCATTCCCAAATCTCATCCCTGAGGGGCTCCTAGATCTGCGCCTCTCTCTGGGTCAAGTGCCCTGCCTTTCCACTCAGCTCTCAATATTAGGTCTCTAATTGTCTGTATTTTCAAAAACATTTAACAGCACATAGGAAGAATTGTGGTCTTAAACTCTGCAGAAAAGCCTTGGCCTTTATCTCCCTACAGAAGAAAGTAAACAAAAGCCCCTGTGAACAAAACATGACAGATGATGATTCCCTGCCTAAAGGAAAAGCTGGGCGAACTGGACTGTAAGCTAGGAGAAATTGCTTCAACAGGACAACTGACTTCTCTGTGGCAGGCAGAGGCTCAGTTTCAACAAGCATGTGTAGAATGCATGCACTGGCCAAATACTGCTTAGATGCCAGAGATATGAGGTGAGTAGAACACGGTCCTTAACCTAAGGACCTGAAAGCCTAATGGAAAGGAAAAGTGAAATACATAGTGCAACATATCATGATTGTGACTGATGCTGAAAAAGGCTCAAAATGAAAAGTACTTTTGGGTCACAAAGGGGGACTGGTCAACTCTAATGGTGGAGGGAGTTAAGAGAAGGCTTCATACAAGGGATAATAATGATGCTAATTAGGATCTTCATGTTGGTTCTAGCCAGCAGTGATTTTGTGAAAATGAAGTAAGTTATGGAGTTTATTGGTATTTCTGGTCTGTCCTAATTCTTTCATTTTTTAAAATGATCTTTTCCACTTATTCGTAAATTGTATTTTTCAAAAGTGTATACATGTATATGTGTGTATGTATATATGTGCACATATGTATGTACATGTATGTATGCCTATATATTAGAAATATTGTGCTTTGTTTTGTGACTCTTCTGCTTCTCTGACATATGTTCAGGTGTTTAAATATGCTTGAAGGTATGCTTCTTCTACATTGTAGATATAAATGGTAATTTCTCCTAAATAAACTGAAACTGGCATCAGTATGCATTTTATATATGTGTGTACCTCTTTTGGCATTAACCCTCAAACTTTCTCCCTTTCTTCCTGTCTACGACTTTATTTTCTGCTCTGTACTTTCCTTGCCATGCTTGCTGGAAGCAGGGGTGTCCAACCCGCAGCCCTCGGGCTGCATGCATCCCAGGATGGCTATGAATGCGACCCAACACAAAATCATAAATTTACTTAAAACATGAGATTTTCGTGTGATTATATATATTTAATGTGTGCCCCAGAGATGCTGGCAAACCCCTGTTAGCGTTTACCAGCATTAACAACAGCCTGTGACTTGGTAGCATGCCTCAGGGTCCCTTTGAAGAAGCACCTAGAAAGGCCCTACATTATGGTCTTAGTATGTAGGCCCTGTTTTTACTTTCAAAGCTCCGTGCAATGCTGTAGCTTCCAAATAGGCTTACACTTTGGAAAGTGCTACTGCCTTTACTGGGAAGAGATGCTCTGTGCCCTGCGCTACTGTCTTGATTGCCAGGAAGAGTATTTTCTGTTAATGATCTATGCGCTGGAGTTTTCAATTTCAACCTGTCTAAAACTGCCATTCTTAAACTGTCTCTCTCTAAGTCACAATGATCAAAGGAGAAGGGATTTTGCTGCTCACATTTCAACAGGAAGAGAGTTTGAAGTAGTGTCACTTAATAAAGATTCCTTCCCTGGACCAAAGATGCTACCTTCTGTGTAGTCCCACCAAGTGCCCTCCCTAGCTGCTGTTCCTCCAGCATCCTACACCCACCCCTGGAGAGTGGGCCAACCTTAGCGGAAGCTTACCTCACATACTTCTACTACAAAGGCCACAAATCACTTTGCAAAACATAATGCATTATACAAACATAAAGTATTATTGCAATTATGTTGGAAAGAGCAACCCATTAAAGAGTAAAGTCCTTCTACATAGAGCATACCCATCGCTCCTTCTCTCTATTACCACATACATGAACTACTTCGGGATGAAGTTGCCTGTTCCTTGAAGCCATAAAGAGGCTGCCTATATGACTGCAGAGTAGTCCAAAAGGAACATAAACTTTTCAGGAATATTTCTTTGTTTTAAATATATATTTTTTAGATTTTACTTATTTATTTTTTGAGAGGGGGAAGGGAGGAAGGAAGAGAGGGAGAGAAACATAAATTGTTTGCCTCTTGCATGCCCCCAACTGGGGACCTGGCCCACAACCCAGGCATGTGCCCTGACTCAGAGTTGAGCCAGTGACCTTTCAGTTCTCACGCCAGCATGCAATCCACTCAGCCATACCAGCCATGGCAGGAATATTTCTTTATTTTAAAATAATATGATGAGCACTGATTAATACTGGGTCCACATGTATTTTTATCAGCTATGTTTTTTTTTCTGCATTTGTAAATGTCTTCAAATTTAAACATTGGGAATCTTCCTTAGCAGCACTGAATGCCTGCTGATACATACATAATTAATATAAAAAAAAATAGGGACATAATTCTGCTGAATCAACTGGCTCCTAAAGATAACTTCTAAATCTTCCACATCTACCTTTTTTAAAAATGTTCATTTTCTAATTTTTCTTAGCATCCTCTTTCCTATTTATGTTCAGAATACCCACAATGTCCATAGGAGCATATTTATAACATAGTAGTCCCCTATCACCCATGGTTTAAGTTTCTGGGGTCTTAGTTACCTATAGTCAATCATGGTCAGGAGATATGAAGTGGAGAATTCCAGGAATAATCAATTCTTAAGTTTCAGATTGCACATTGTTCTGAGTAGTGTGATGAGCTCTCGAGAGTCCTGCCCAGTCCCGCCTAGGCCGTGACTCATCCCTTTGTCCAGCATAGCCAAGCTGTGAAGGCTCCCTGACTGATAGTCACTTAGCGGCCGTCTGGGAGATCGACTGTCGAGATGTCGCAGTGCTTGAGTTAAGTAACCCTTATTTAACCCAATAACATCACATTCACACAACTTTTATTACAATGTATTATTATAATGGTTTTATTTTATTATTGTTGTTAGTCTCTTACTGTGCCTAATTTATAAATTAAACTTTATCAAATGTGTGTATATATAGAAAAAAACAGTATATATAGGTTTTGGTACTATGTGTGCATCCACTGGAGTTCTTGGGGCATATCCCCCCCAGATAAGGGGGATGCTGTAGTAGCAACGGGAACAATAGGCACTAGGTGTAGACATTGAGAATGATAAGTCTAAGGACTGAAAGTGTGTCATTTAAGCTTACTCAATTTTAAAAGTATTGAATTTTAAAGTTCATATTGAACTTTATTATACTATGATTAAAATTAGGTATACATTATGTACGTACCACATGTGTGTAAAAGGGGGGATAAAACTGGGAAGGAATATGAAGAAACAAAAAATTACTGTGTGGTAATATGGGAATTATGGATGCCAAAAATCCTCTTGCAAAAATTTAGTCTATTTAGTAATAAAAAAAAAATGAGTGTCCTTGCATTAATATCTTCACACCATTGAGCTTTTCTTTTGCCTCCCATTCTTTTAACTTTGTGCTTTCTTTTATGACTCTTGCTTCTGCTTCTCTGGCAGGTGCTCAAGTGTTTAAATGCCGGATGCTATGCTTCTTCTGTTATATGTTGAGCTATAAATCATATTTTCTTTTGCATGAGCTAAAAATGGTTCAGTGTGCAGATTCCTGTCTCTCTTCTTCTTTAAACTTCATTTGCCTAAAGTGTGATTCATGCTGTTTAGCACAATCAGGGCCAGTCTTTCCTCCTGTTCCCTGACACACTCTTTCTACCCACCCTCTCAGCACAGTGAGGAGACTCTGTTAGGAAATAAACTCTTTAATTTTTGCATGAAAGTCCAATCTTAAATCTGTCAACAAAATTAAAAATTACCTTCCTGATTCTCTCCTTTGGAGTATCTCATAATTTCCCTTAGGCTACCAAGCTATTATTTTTTACCTTTTAATTGTATATTTTGTGCCCTGTGAGTCATGCTCCTAGAACTTCCTTTGTAGTGAGATTTACCCCCAAATCTTAGAATTTAGGAATATTAGTGCTTTTCAATCCCCATAGCTTTCATTTTACTTTTGAAAATGTCATTATTAGTATATGATATATATTGATGCCAAAATATGTGTCAAAATACATAATGTGTTAGAATGATAAGCACTGAGTTAATAAGAGGTTTTAATATTACTCATAAGTGCTAGGATGGAAGAGAAATAGAGTCAGTAATTAGTATAGGAGCCCTCAATGGATTGGCAATGTTTCTTTTAAAGGGGAGCAAATATGTTATAATGTGAAGATTTGATAAAGCTGCGTAGTGAATGCATGTGTTCTTACATTAGTCTCTATTATTGTTTGTGTGCATGAACTATTTCACATTTTTAAAAAATGTCATTTAAAACTTCATATTCCATTGTGCTGGTCATTTGGACTTTTTCATAGAAATCTTACAGAAAGCCGGAGTGTGAGAATTTTGAAAGTGGTAAGGGAGGGGTACAAAATGCAGAGTAGAGAGATACAGATTATAGTTAATGGAACAGGAAACAAAGGTGTATATATATATAAAGAATGTTATATAAGTGAGTCTATTACCTAAAATTACAATAGAGGAATTAAAAATAGTGAGACATTCATAATGAGGGGGGAAGGAGTAAGTGAAATAAGCTCTCATCTATTGGAATGGGAAGGAAGTTCACAGAACGTCTGTCTGTTTGATAAATAAAGAAGTTGAAAAATGACTGTATTATTGAGAGATAGGGAAGTAACCACTCAGAATTTTTAAAACTGTAACCATTAAAATTTAAACTTGGTTGCTTTCAAGTGTGGGTCTAGGGTTTGAGTGGAAGACAAAGTGATGAGGTAGGGATGGAATGTAGAAGCAAAGCATTCTCACTTCAGTAAACTCTTCAGTGCCATTGTTTTTGTTGTTTTGTTTTGTTTTACAGACATGCTTTGAACCAAAAAAGAATTTTTAAAGATAAAACAGTAGTAAAATGATCAGAACCCTCCAAAATGTCCCTTTCTTCATTAAACTGATAAAGTTACTATTTACTTCTTAAGCTATATCTACTGCTTGCTGATAAATTATTTATATCTTCATCTTGCAGTTCGTATCCTAGGTTATTCTTTATTTGTTTTTCTTTCTGTTACCTTTCTTTCTTTTCATTTTATCCTCTATAAACATTTTAGAAATTTAGATTTCTTTACATTAAAATTTGAAAACTATTAATCCATTTATGGAAAGTTTGTTTCTGATAGAGTATTAAGTTAAATGACAAAGGCAATTCAACAGGTTTAAGGGATGCCTATGAAAAATATATTAGGGACTTCAGGGATGGAGAATAGAGAGTAACTGCTAATAGATTTCTTGGGAGGTAGAGGGTACTGATGAAATGTTTTAGACTTAGAGATTAGTCATGGTTGCACATCTTTGTAAATATACTCAAATGTCTGAATTATGCACTTCAAAAGAGTAAATTTTATGACATATGAAATATATCTCAATTTAAAGAAAAGAAAACATCTATAAAATATACTACACAAGAGTAACCTAAAATGATAATCATTGTGAGGGAGTATTTTCTCTATCTTCTACTTCCCCGAAGCTTTGGTGGTATGATATTAATAATACTTTCATAATTTCAGAAATATTTTAAAGTAATGTCATTATCCTCAGTATCTGTATCATCCTCATGTGTCTATTTTTTTCTCCTAATTCCACAACACTTTATTTTATTCTGCCCTCCAAAGAACATAATTACATATTTACTTTTTTGTCTGTTGCCTTTATGGTTTCGGATTTGGTGTTACTCTCATTCTTGTTTGATGTCTTTTCATCTTTTTGCTGCCAAATCTTTACTTGCAGTTTGCTCTTTCTGCGCTCTTTTCCTCACCCACTATAACACTTTGCTTTGCTCATTTCCTTGAAAGCTCTCCCTGAATTACATTTTAAGGCCTTAACCAAATTGTGACTTCCTTTCAAGGGGAGCTGGACTTTCTTGCCTTGAATCATTCCTCACTCTAATCAAAACTGACCAGGAATCTGGAGGAGGGTGGAAAGGAGAACAGGAGGGTAAGAAGAGGAGAAACTAATATTTATTGAGCCCCTGCTATGTGTCAGGATCTGTACATGCACTTTTTTCATTCTCCCTCGAGCTTGAGACATACTATTACCCTTTCTTTCAATGCACACTCTGTGGCTTACACAGGCTAAACAACTTGCTCAAGGTCACACAACTGGTATATAACAGAGGTAAGTGTCAGCCTCAGTTGTGCCTGACTTTAAAACCAGTACTCTGTCCTCTGTGCTTTTATTTTTAATTATGTCAATTTTATTGTGACACAATGCCAAGATGGCCTCCAAAATGTTATATTAATTTATACTAAAGATCAATGAATTTTCATGTCTACTGGCCATTTGTGTTTTTGCCATACACATAATAATATGTGTATTAGTCATTTGTACAATATAATTTCTTTTTAAATATATTTTATTGATTATGCTATTATAGTTGTCCCATTTCGTTTCTTCCCTTTATTCCCCTCTGCCCTGCACCCCGCCTCCCACCAGCATTCCTCCACTTAGTTCATGTCCATGGGTCATACATATAAGTTCTTTGGCTTCTCCCTTTCATATACTATTCTTAACCTTCCCCTGTCTATTTTGTACCTGCCATTTATGCTTCTTATTCCCTGTACCTTTTCCCCCATTTTCCCCACTGATAACCCTCCATGTGATCTCCATTTCTGTGATTGTGTTCCTGTTCTAGTTGTTTGTTTAGTTTTGTTTTGTTTTTATTTTTTTTTTGGTTCAGTTGTTGATAGTTGTGAGTTTGTTGTCAATTTACTGTTCTTATTTTGATCTTTTTCTTACATAAGTCCCTTTAACATTTCATATAATAAGGGCTTGGTGATGATGAACTCCTTTAACTTTATCTGGGAAGCACTTTATTTGCCCTTCCATTCTAAATGATAACTTTGCTGGATAGAGTATTCTGGGATGTAGGCCCTTACCTTTCATGACTTTGAGTACTTCTTTCTAGCCCCTTCTTGCCTGGAAGGCTTCTTTTGAGAAATCAGCTGATAGTCTTATGGGAACTCCTTTGTCAG
Organism: Mormoops blainvillei; assembly: GCA_004026545.1. Lineage (NCBI taxonomy): Eukaryota > Metazoa > Chordata > Mammalia > Chiroptera > Mormoopidae > Mormoops > Mormoops blainvillei. The sequence continues at coordinate 37,919 of PVJD01010919.1, forward strand.
TGACTGTCTCCTTTTCTCTTGCTGCTTTTAAGGTTCTCTCCTTATCTTTAATCTCTGGTAATGTAATGATGATGTGCCTTGGTGTGTGCTTCCTTGGGTGCAACTTCTTTGGGACTCTCTGAGCTTCCTGGACTTCCTGGAAGTCTATTTCCTTTGCCAGATTGGGGAAGTTCTCCTTCATTATTTGTTCAAATGAGTTTTCAGTTTATTGCTCTTCCTCTTCTCCTTCTGGCACCCCTATGATTCAGATGTTGGAACATTTAAAGTTGTCCCAGAGGGTCCTAAAACTCTCCTCATTTTTTTGAATTCTTGTTTCTTCATTCTGTTCCAGTTGGGTGTTTATTTCTTCCTTTTGTTCCAAACTGTTCATTTGAATCCCTGTTTCCTTCCCTTCACTGTTGGTGCCCTGTATATGTTGCTTTATTTCACTTTATATAGCCTTCACTTCTTCCTTAATTTTGTGGTTGTACTCAATCTTTTCTGTGAGCATCCTGATTACCAGTGTTTTGAACTCTGCATCTGATAGGTTGGCTATCTCCTCGCAACTTAGTTCTTTTTCTGGAGTTTTGATCTGTTCTTTCATTTGGGCCATATTTCTTTGTCTTGGGGCACCTGTTTCATTGTAAGGGCAGAGCCTTAGGTATTCACCAGCATAGGGTAACCCATTTTGCTTTGTTGTGATGCTGCATGTTGTGGGGGTGGTCAGAAAGGGAACAATGACACTTACTGGGCCCTTGCCCCACTTTCAGTCACTTACTCCACTACCAACAAGCAAATTGTGCCCTTTCAGGGCTGAATCCTGGGTGGGTGGGTTTGTGTACATTCTAGGATCCGATGGCCCCCTCCAACGGACTCTCCTGTGAGGCTGGGAGTTTCTCCTGCTACCGCTACCCCCACAGGTGTTTGCAGCCAGAGATTTTGAGGCTTCAGTTTCCTATGCTGGAACCCTGGGTTGTGTGGTCTGTCTTGCTCCCAGGTTGTTCCTCCTGCTTTATATGCATGAAAATATAGGATATCCTGGTCTGCCAGCTGCCACCTTGTCACGTGTCCGCTCTTCCCTGGCTGTCCATCTCCAACCCTCTTACCAGCCTGGATGAATGTTTCTTCTTTAACTTGTTGGTTGTTGGACTTCCATACAGTTCAATATTCTGACAGTTCTGGTTGTTTTTTGTTTTTAAATTGGTTGTTATCCTTCTTTTGGTTGTGCAAGGAAGCAAACTGTATCCACCTTTGCCTCCATCTTGGCTGGAACCTATTTACCCTGTTTACAGTACTTTTGAATGTAAAACAATTATAATTCTTTATGTTTTAATTTTTTTATTGTTATGGCTTCAGTGTTACTCATAAAGAATTTTATCACTTTGAGGTAATTCACATTTTTGTGAATTTTGTTCTTGATAGTTTTATAATTTTCTTTTTTATTAAAAAATATTTAGGTCCTTGATCTATCAGGAATTTAGCTTAATATATGGTATGAGAGGAAATTAGCATTTTTTTTCCTAAATCGTAGCCAATTGTCCCAAACCAGTTCATTTTGTTTTATATACTGATCTGTGTGCTACATTTGAGGAGTAATACACACACAGACAACAAACACACAAGAATCTGTCTCTAAATTTTCTAGTCTGTTCCACTGATTTATTTCTTATTCCTAAACCAGTGTCATGTTGTTAATTTTGATATTTGGTAGGGCAAAGTCTGTCTTCTTATATCTTTTAAGTAAATAAATAAATAAAAATCTTACAAATCAAGAAATAGATAAAACTTGCACCTTGCTAAATGACTTGCTCAAATTCATGTATCATTTAGAGAATAAATTCAGAGGAAAATCTCAGCTCTTTGAGTTTGAGTCATTTAATTTAACAGATTTTATTGAGCATCTACTATATACCAGAAGCTATGCTAAGCTGCTAAGAATCCAGCAGTGAAGGAATCAAAAGAATCTATGCTCTCATGGGGCCAACACATATTCACAATTATTACGATTTTCAAGTAGTTATATCTTCTATGTACCTCTGCTCATTTTCCCAATTTTGAGAAATAAATATTAATTATTATGTCAACATAATTAAAAGAGTTGGCATCTTGCACTTTTTATTTCACAGCTTTTTTTCTTGCATATAAGTTTTGTAAATTCTACAGTTCATTCTCTCTCTCTTTATTTAATGCTATGTAGTCTCTCATACATCCAAGTTTGGTTTCTAAAAATCTCTTTGTAGAAAAGGAATTGTTAAGGAGATTTAGACTGTGAGGAAAATTAGGGAAATCAAGGTTACAATTAAACTAGAAAAATACATATTTCCTTAGACATTTATTAAAATAAAGTAATACATCTGGTATATTATGCATCTGAAATTACTAATTAGTTTCCACTCAGCCTTTCTTCTTTTGGAGGAACTTTTCAGAATTTCTCTGTTATTAAATTTCAGCAAGATTCATGATTATTTTATTTTATAGCACACGATATTCACGATGAGTGTTTTTTCCCTCTTTTATTAGTTCTTGTCATTACATTTCAAATTTTATGACTTGTAGTAGTCGACCCCAACTATCTAGTACAAAATGATTCCAAAAAAAGAAAAAAGAGCATTACTTGATAGGAGTTATATGTATGGGCTCTGAAGTTGTACGGATTTGTATTCAGAACCAGCTTTGTCATGGAATGACTGTGTGACCTTGAATAAGTGAGGTAACCTCTCTAAGTTAGGTTTTTCTGTATATAAATTGGTGAGGATATGAATAGTGCTTCAAAGACTGTTGAGGAAATTAAATAAACTTGAACATGTAAAGTTAAGAGCCCAGTGCTTATCACATAATATGTGTTAAACAAATGTTAACAAATATTATTATTAAGATGTTTGTCAATGTCTTTTCACTACAAAGAACAATGGTTCATCTGGGTGATGGAAGTAAAAGTATAGTGAAGATATCTGTGGGAGTGGGGACTGTAAGAACCTCCTGGGAATTCAGGAAAAGCTATGGAGTTGGGCCTTATGGGCACTAGCAGTCACTCAGGAACCAGACATGCAGTGAAGTGTTAGCTGATCTGACTTCTCTAGCTGCCGTGGTGAGTTCAGGGATCCCATAATTGCAGTCACTCAGTATCCCTTCATCTGAGCAGCTACCATTCCTATTTATATTCACCAATTTCTCAACTCTCCTGTGAATCCTTTAGATTTTGGCTTACCTCAACCTCTGCTTGTTCATAACTGCTTCCTCAACTTCTCTAATAACTCAAAGCTTCAATTTATTCACAATTTGTCAGTTCCACGTTGGATTTTTAAGAGCTAGTGTCTGCCGACCCTAAAACATCTCTATTTGAATAGAGGCTCTAGGCCACCCTCCTCATAAGCCATAAACCCACCTAAAAATTGGTTGCCCTGGGGTTCCTAATTCTAGTCAGCTAAGGTGGGGAGCTGGGATTGAGGGGTTAGGGAAGGTAGCAGAGGCCACATGCTGGGAAACATGATTACCCTCTTAGTAGTAGCCACAGGCTGCGTGTTTTCCCCAAAAGTGGCTGTGTGTTGACTGACTTGTCCATAAGCGCTCCCTTGGGTAAATCATATCTAATTTACTCAGCATAGACAAAATGGAATGTATCACTCTTTCCCCTTCCATTCATAGTTATTTTATTATTTTGGTTGGCTTTAAATGGTGCAAAATGGGGAACTTATTGTCTCAGAGAATCCAGAAATGTTTAAAAAGTGGATGCCCAAGCCCTGTCTTTCTTTCCATATTACTTTGTTTCTTGTTTTAGAATTATACCCTATGTCTTTTTTTTCCGATTCTCTTAAATTGTGACTCTAACCTTAAATGACCTAATGCTATCAGAATGGCCTCTTTCTGGTTTGCATAACACTTGACCCATATGTGTAGTGGTTTATTTTTAGATCCTCTAAGATTCATTCAAATTCCTTTTACTTCCTTAGATTCTTAATTATTTACTTCCTTTAATCTCAGGATTCTTGTTACTTCTCTTTCTACATTCTTCTGCTTTCAGTAACTTAGGCCCTCCATGATGTTTCTCATTTTCTTTGGGCTATTTCCATGGATTTTCCTGTTAAGTCCTTTCTTCCCACTTCTTTCTTGCTTTTTTATAGTTGGGTTTGTGAAGTTTTCTCCCCCACTGACTCAAAACAAGAATATCTCTACTGGAGTAAGTAATCTTGGCACTCTTTCCTCAACAAAGGTTTATTGTGGCAGCCACTATCTAATTTTTCTTATTCATTTTTTTAATCTACACCATTTTCTGAAATTCATCTTCTTGTTTTAATCCAATCTCTTCTATTGCTCCCTTTATTTTCTTCTTGTCTTACAGATTCAGTGAATTCCCCTGCATACAAAAGGCTAATGACACTGGGTATTGCTTGTCTTAATTTGCTAGGTAGGGCTGCTATAACAAAGTATGATAGCCTGAAAACTTTAACAAAATAAATTTATTTTCTCAGAATTTTGGTGGTTGGAAGTCCAAGATCAAGGTATCAGCAGGAATATTTTTCTCTGAGGCATCTGGCATGTAGCTAGGCATATTCTCTGTGTCCTTACATGGTCTTCTCTCTGTGGTTGTGTCCTAATTTGTTCTTTTTATGGGGACACCAGTTGTATTAGATTAGATCCTACATTAGTGACTTCATTTGAACTTAATTACCTCTTTAAAGACCCACCCTGTGTCCAAATATAATCATATTCTAAGGTACTGGGGGTTAGGACTTCAACACTCAAATGGAGAGGGGCACAATTTGGCCCATAATACTGCCTGCTTTAAAATACAGATCAAACATTTTGTCTTTCTCCATGGTGTTTCCCAATAGAAAAACCCCACAGCAATTTGGTTCTTCTAGAACTTGTATGGAAATTACTATCCTGACCATCAATTTGGTAATCAGCCATGTGTTCTCTTGTAACACCTCTTGTGTTACCATACAACTCTTATTCTCTGACTATCCATCATGTCTGACCTAGTACTTTGTGTGTTGTTTCTTCTCAGTAAGTAAGTTTGACAGTTCAGCCTTCAGATTCTCCTAAGTTCAAGCCATCTTAAAGCTTGCCACCAATTAATTGCGTTTAGTTAATTTCTGAAAAAGTGTTCTCTTTTGGAAAGGGTCCTGTTGAGTCAAGTTAACAAGAACCCAATCAGGTAAAACCAGGAAAGTAATGGAAAAGGCTTGAGGTTGACCTTATAGAGGTCAAAATCAGCTAGGATTGCTGGTAAGGTTTCAAATGAGTAACTTCAGGACCAGGTCCTTAATAAGATGGTGGTCAGAGAGTAGATGATGGGGTGCATCTGATTGGCAAGGTGAGTTTGGGGCAAAGATACACACAAGTGTCAAGTTAGGCTTTTGTTGGTGGAGCAGGGAGAAGGCATCAGGCAGGGGGTAGCACCTTGGTGAGTCTGAGAGAGAAATTCTGCCTCAGCGCTCAAGTGATCAAGAACCACTTTATTTTTTGTATGTTTCATTGATTATGCTATTACAGTTGTCCTATTTTTTTCTCACCATTATCCCACCAGCCCTGCACCCCACCCCGTCATCCCCACACCTCTTAGTTCATGTTTATGGGTTGTACATATAAGTTCTTTTGCTTCTCAATTTCCTGTACTATTCCTAGCCTCCCTGTCTATTCTTTTTATCAACATTTTCCCACCACCACTTTCCCCAGTACCACCCATCCCTACTTCCCACCCTCAATACTTCCCCTATTTGCTTTTGTTGATGGGTCCTTGATGTTTGTTCTTTGATGACCCTTCCCCTCCTTTCCTCTGTTATACTCCTCCCTCCTCCCCTCTGGTTACTGTCAGTTTGTTTTTTATTCAGTATTGCTAGTTATATTTTGCTTGCTTGTTTGTTTTGTTGATTAGGTTCCACTTATAGGTGAGATCATATGGTATCTGTCTTTCACCACCTGGCTTATTTCACTTAGCATAATGCTCTCCCATTCCATCCATAGAGTTGTGAAGGGTTGTAGCTTTCTTTCTTTCTTTCTTTCTTTCTTTCTTTCTTTCTTTCTTTCTTTCTTTCTTTCTTTCTTTCTTTCTTTCTTTCTTTCTTTCTTTCTCTTTCTTTCTGCTGCATAGTATTCCATTGTGTGAATGTGCCATAGCTTTGTGATTCACTTATGTACTCTTTGGCACTTGGGTTGCTTACAATTCTTGGCTATTTTATTGTGCTGTTATAAACATTGGGGGGCATACGTTCTTTTAAATTGGTGTTTCAGGATTCCTAGGGTATAATCCCAGCAGTGGAATTGCTGAGTCAAAAAGTGTACCATTTTTAGTTTTATGAGGAAATTCCAAACTGTTTTCCACAGTGACTGCACTAGTCAGCATTCCCAACAACACTGTACTAGAGTTCCCTTTTCTCCACATCCTCACTAGCACTTGTTAGTTGTTGATTTGTTTATGATGGCCATTCTGACTAGTGTGAAGTGGTATCTCATTGTGGTATTAATTTGCATGTCTCTTATGGCTAGTGATACTGAGCATCCTTTCATATGTCTCTAAGCCCTCTATATGTCCTCCTTGGAGAAGTGTCTGTTCAGGTTCTTTGCCCATTTTTTAATTGGATTGTTTGTCCTCCTGGAGTGGTGTCATGTAAGTTCTTTATATATTTTGGAGATCCAACTCTTGTCTGAAATATCATCGGCAAATATATTTTCCCATACAGTTGGTTCCCTTTTCATTTTGCTGATATTTTCTTTAGCCATGCAGAAGTTTCTTATTTTGATCAAGTCCCATTTGTTTATTCTTTCCTTCATGTCCCTTGGTCTAGGGGACAAATTGGTGAAAATATTGCTGTGTGGAATATCTGAGGTTTTCCTGCCTGTATTCTCCTGTAGGATTTTTATGGTGTCGCAACTTATATTTAAGTCTTTTATCCATCTTGAGTTTATTTTTGTGTGTGGTGTAAGTTGGTGGTTGAGTTTAATTTTTTTGCATATAGCTGTCCAGATCTTCCAATTTCATTTATTGAAGAGGCTATTTTTACTCCATTTTATGCTTTTGCCTCCTTGGTCAAATATTAATTGACTATAGAGACATGGATTTATTTTGGGATTCTCTATTCTGTTCCATTGATCTATGTGTCTGTTTTTATGCCAGTGCCATGCTGTTTTGATTATAGTTTGCTTGTAGTATGGTTTAATGTCAGGTATTATGATCCCTCCTACTTTGTTCTTCTTTCTCAAAATTGCTGCAGCTATTTGGGGTCATTTATAGTTCCATATAAATTTTTAATTGTTTGTTCTATGCCTGTGAAATATGTCATTGGCATTTTTAATAGGGATTGCGCTGAATCTATAAATTGCTTTGGGTAGTATGGACATTTTGATGATGTTAATTCTTCCAATCCATGAACATGGTATATACACTTCCATTTATTTGTTTTCCTTAATTTCTTTTTTCAGTGTTGTGTAGTTTTCTGAGTACAGGTCTTTTAGCTCCATGGTTAGCTTTATTCCTAGGTACTTTATTTTTCTTGTTGATATAGTAAATGGGATTTTTTCCCTTGATTTCTGATTCTGATATTTCACTGTTGATTTACAAAAATGCCTTTGATTTCTGAATATTGACTTTGTATCCTGCTGCAATGCCAAATTCACTCATTAGGTCAAGTAGTTTTTCTGTGGGGTCTATCGGGTTTTCTATGTACACTCTCATGTCATCTGCAAACAATGACAGTTTTACTTCCTCCTTTCCAATGTGGGTGCATTTTATTTCTTTTTCTTATCTGATGGTTGTGGCTAGGACTTCTAATACTATGTTGAATAGAAGTGGTGAAAGTAGGCATCCTTGTTTTCTTCCAGATCTTAGTGGGAAAGTTTTTAATTTCTTTCCATTCAGTATAATGTTGGATGTAGGTTTCTCCTATATAGCCTTTATTATGTCGAGGTAAGTTCCCTTTATTCCTACTTTGCTGAGTTTTTTTAATCATAAATGGGTGCTGTACCTTATCAAATGCTTTTTCCGTATCTATTGATATGATCATGTGATTTCTGTCTTTCCCTTTGTTTATGTGATGTATTACGTTTATTGATTTATGAATGTTGTACCATCCTTGCATCCCTGGGATGAATCTTTCTCGATCACGTTGGATGATCTTTTCAATGTATTACCGGTTGCAGTTTGCCAATATTTTGTTGAGTATTTTGGCATCTATATTCACCAGCAGTATTGGACTGTAATTTTCTTTCTTTGTTGTGTCTTTATCTGGTTTTGGGGTTAGGATGGCGCTGGCCTCATAAAATGAGTTTGTGAGTCTTCCCTCTTCCTGGACTTTTTGGAATGGTGTGAGAAGCACAGGGGTTAGCTCTTCTTGAAATGTTTTGTAAAATTCTCCTGTGAAACCATCTGGTCCAGGGCTTTTGTGTGCCTGGAGTTTTTTGATTACTGCTCCAGTTTCACCAGCTGTTATCAGTCTGTCAGGCTTTCTACTTCTTCTTCCTTCAGTTCTGGAAGATTATATTTTTTTAGAAATTTGTCCATTTCACCCAGGTTTTCAAATTTCTTTGTATGTAGTTATTTGTATTAATTTATTCCAATCCTTTGTATTTCTGTGGTATCAGTTGTAATTTCTCCTCTTTAATTTCTGATTTTATGTATTTGGGTCCTCTCCCTTTTTTCTGGATGAGACTGCTTAAAGGCTGTTTGGTTTTGTTTATCTTTTCAAAGAATCAGCTCCTGGCTTTATTGATCCTTTTAATTGTTCTTTTAGTCTCTGTGTCATTCAGTTCTACTCTGATCTTGATTATTTCCTTCTTTCTGCTAGCTCTGGGCTTTTATTGTTGTTGTTCCTCTAGTACTTGTAGTTGTAGGGTTAGGTTATTTATTTGAAATGTTTCTATCTTTTCTATGTAGGCCTGTATTGCTATGAACTTTCCTCTCAGGACTGACTTTGCTGTGTCCCATAGGTTTTGGACTGTTGTATGTTCATTTTCATTTGTTTCCAGAAACTTTTTGATTTCTTCTTTGATCTCACATTGACCCACTCATTGTTTAATAGCATGCTATTTAGTCTCCATGAGTTTGAATGTGTTCGAGTTTTTTTCCTGAGGCTGGTCTCTAGTTTTAAGCCCTTGTAGTCTGCGAAAATGCTTAATATGATTTCAATTTTCTTAAATTTGTTGAGGCTTGTTTTATGTCCTATTATGTGATCTATCTTTGAAAATATTCCATGTGAATTTGAAAAGAATGTGTATTTTTACCTCTTTGGGATGAAAGGGTCTATATATATCAGTTAAGTCCATTTCATCTAATGTATCGTTCAGTTCTGCAATATCCTTGTTGATATTTTGTTTGGATGATCTACCCATTGTTGACAGTGGGGTATTAAAGTCCCCTACTCTACGTGTCTTTGTGTCTATATCTTTATTGAAGTCTTTCAGGATTTTCCTTATATATTTGGGTGCTCCTATATTGGGTGCATATAGGTTTACAGTGCTGTAGTTTTCCTGGGCTGAGCTTATCAATCAAGGAAGGAGCTGAACAGAAGGCCCCTACCAGGAGAGGACAGGAACGCAGGCCAGACACCGAGTCTGTGAGGAGGTGCTCCTGCCACCCGTCCACCAGGCCAGCCTCTGTGGGGCGAGGCCTCAGACAGCTCCTGACAGGGCTTCAGCTGCCAATTCACAGGCACCCTGCCCCTGCTGCTTACAGCTGGATGAGTGCCTCTTAGGAATTTGCATTTCTTTCCCTACCTGATTGAAAAAAAAAAGCTGGGTTTTTCCCATGCAAAACCATGATACAATATTCAGTTTTTGTTTTAACTTTGCAGGTTAGTCTCATCTTTGTTGCAGAATCAGGTGTGCCCGTGGCTGGTGAGGCAGACTTGTGCAGGTTGGGCTGGCTTGTGCTAGATGAGCCGCTGGCTGGGTTCAAAGCTGGTGAGCTAACTGCATTACTTAGGTCTGTGGTAAAAGGTATTTCCCAGGAGAGGAAAAAAGAATTAGCCGCTGTATTAGTTTCCTGTGGCAGCTGTAACAAAGTGTCACAACAGGGGTTTACAACACCAAAATTTATTGTCTCATAGTTCTGGAAGCTACAGTCTCAAAGCAAGGTGCTAGCAGGGCTACATCCCCCCTGAAACCTGTAGGGAGAATCCTTCCCTGCCTCTTTCTCACTGCTGGTGGCTGTGGGAAGCTCTGGGTGTTACTTGGCTTGCAGCTGCGTCAGCAGCACTTCAGTCTCTGCCTTTGTCATCACATGGCCATCTCTGTGTCTCAGTCTTGTCCTCTTCTTAGGACACCAGCCACCCTGCTTCAGCATGACCTCATCTGAACTGATCACATCTGCAATGATCCTATTTCCAAATGAGGTCACATTCTGAGGAACTGGGTGAGGACCTCAAAATTGTTTTCTTTTTTGAAAGGGGGTGGAGGTTACTATTCAACCCACAAAAATATCATTCAGAAGACATCTCAGCCAAGCGGGTGGTGGGCCATGGAGCCTGATGGGTAAAAGCAGGACCCAGCTCCACAGAGAGCAGTTTCAAATCCCAAGGAGAGGGACAGAGGGAGAAAGAGAGGGAGAGAAACTTCAATCAGTTGGCTCTCACACACCCCCAACCAGGGACCTGGCCCAAAATCCAGGCATGTGCCCCGACCTTAGAAACTTAGAAACTGTGACCTTCTGGTGTGCAGGCCAATGCTCAAGAAACCGAGCCACACCAGGCGGAGCCCACACCTAAGTTCCTAACCTCTGGTGAGATGGGCCCATAGCTCTTCATTTTTTCCAGGGTGTCCTTTTTTGTTTTGGGGGTGCTTAGTCTTGGTTAACTTGGAAGTCGTGTCCTCTTTCCACAGGATCACACAAATGTGGCAGGTGGGACTATATAGGGAGGGGGATGGGATCAGACCCAGTACACAGGGACTTCTTTGGTCCCTTCTAATCAACATCCGACATCTGTGAGAAACCGTAGCCTGAAAAGGCCTGGGCCATCAGCTCCACGGGCTGTGCTAACCCATCCAGTCCTCTCTGCTTGGACACTGACCTGCTTCCTCCCCGCTCACAGGCTCAGGGGCCATCCCATGTTTCCTGTAGAACCCACAGCCCACCCACCAGCCCCAGGACTGACTGGATGAGGTCTCTCATGGTTTCCCACCGCCACCAGGTGTGCCAGGGTCAACCCAGAGTTCCCACGCCAGGCTGGGCTACTGGCATCTTGGGGGAGCTCAATACATGGCCCTACCCTGCACCTGGGCAGGGGCGGAAGTGTGGCCCTTCTCACTTTCTGGTCCCCATGTACACCCTGGGGTTCTGTCATACTCTCCCCACTGTGGGGCTGTGAGAGACCAGCACAGGGCCCCTTCTCAATGACGCGCCAGTATCTTGGAGTGTTCACAAGGGAGCCATTATAATGAGGGTATGTGAGGGGTGAGGGCAGGACAGTGAAGAGCTGGTGGAGTAACAGATGGGAGCCCCAGGGCCCCGAGAGGGGCTGGGATGGAGCACTGGGGCAAATGTAAGTGGTGACATCAGAAGAAACAGCCATGAGGGAGGAACTGTGACAGGACAGCCGCTGTCAGTGGCTTGATGGGGTTCAGGCTTTCTGGGGCATATGCTTGGGACAAAGCAGCACCTAGAGAAGACAGAGGGTCCCCGGATTTGTGAGGTGAGTCCACTAAGACTCCAGACCACCAGGTTCCCTAGCCCCAGTTGTCAAGCTCATGGAAACTCTAGGAGAAATCATTCAGCCACAAGTGGGAGGGGTGTGGATTTGCACCTTTCCAGTTTCACTGTCCAGAGTCTGGGACCCAGTGCTAGGTAATTTCCACCATTGTCCTGGGAAGTCTCTGCAAGGTCCTTCCCAAGGTCCAGAGAGCAGGGGATATTACTGCGTGAGTGACGAGTGACTGTACGGAGGGGTTTCCACGCTGACTGCGGGTCACTGGTCCTTCTCTTGGGCCCAGGGAGGCAGCCAGAGAGGACAGGGTTGGGCCTGGGGCCTGTTGCTGGCCCGCTGTGTCCTAGCACCCAGCCCTGGGAGGACTCCGCTCTCCAGGCTCTGGCCTCCTGAGCACTCTCGCTGCTGTTGTCCCTGTTGCCCTGGCCCCTCTCGGCCAGGGATGCCCAGGGACAAACG